>JASVEL010006765.1:0-91712 GCA_032618575.1 Nicotiana noctiflora
TCAGACTCGGACTCCCGGGTCGATGCATCAGAAGGCTGACCTCTCCACTGAATATGCACGGAAGGATAACTCTTCGACCTCAACTGTCAAACCTGCCGGTCTAGAATTGCCACCGGCTCCTCCTCGTAGGATAGATTATTATCCAATTGGACAGTACTGAAGTCTAACACATGTGTGGGATCGCCGTGGTACCTCAGAAGCATAGATACATGAAAAACTGGATGCACGGCTGATAAGCTAGGCGGCAAAGCTAATCCGTAAGCCACCCCTCCCACTCTGTCTAGAATCTCAAATGGACCAATATACCTAGGGCTGAGCTTGCCCTTCTTCCCAAACCTCATCACGCCCTTCATAGGCGACACTCGGAGCAAAACTCGCTCACCAACCATGAAATCTACATCTCGAACCTTACGATCCGCATAAGTCTTTTGCCTAGACTGAGCTGAACGTAATCTCTCCTGAATAGTCTTGACTTTATCTAAGGCCTCCTGAACTAGATCTGTACCCAACAACCGAGTCTCTCCCGGTTCAAACCATCCAACTGGTGATCGACATCGCCTACCATATAACGCCTCATACGGAGCCATCTGGATGCTAGATTGGTAACTGTTATTGTAGGCGAACTCTGCTAATGGCAGAAACCGGTCCCACGAACCTCCGAAATCAATAACACAGGCTCGAAGCATGTCCTCAAGAATCTGAATAGTCCTCTCGGACTGGCCATCCGTCTGAGGATGAAATGCTGTACTCAATTGAACCTGGGTGCCTAACTCCTGCTGGACCGCTCTCCAGAACCGCGAGGTAAACTGCGTACCCCGATCAGAGATAATAGATACCGGCACTCCATGGAGACGAACAATCTCCCTAATGTAAACCTCCGCTAACCTCTCCGATGAGTAGGAGACAGATACTGGAATAAAGTGTGCTGACTTGGTCAGCCTATCAACAATGACCCAAATAGCATCAAATTTCCTCCGAGTCAAAGGAAGTCGAGTAACGAAATCCATAGTGATCCGCTCCCATTTCCACTCGAGAATTTCAATCCTCTGGAATACACCACCAGGTCTCTGGTGCTCATATTTCACCTGCTGACAATTTAGACACCGAGCAACATACGCAACGATATCTTTCTTCATTCTGCGCCACCAATAGTGCTGACGTAAGTCCTGATACATCTTCGCGGCGCCTGGGTGAATAGAATACCGCGAACCGTGGGCCTCTGCTAAGATTAACTCTCGAATCCCTTCGACATTGGGCACACAAACTCGACCCTGCAATTTCAATATCTTATCATCATCTAGATTTACCTGTGTGGCACCTCCCCGCTGTACTGTATCTCTCAACTCACGCAAACGAGGATCATCAAATTGCCTCTCACGGATACGCTCTAATAAAGAAGAACGAGCGACCGTGCAGGCTAACACCCTGCTAGGCTCAGAAATGTCTAATCTCACGAACCGGTTGGCTAAGGCCTGGACATCTAGAGCTAATGGTCTCCGATTGACCGGAATATATGCAAGACTACCCATGCTGGCATACTTTCTACTCAATGCATCGGCCACCACATTGGCCTTACCCGGGTGATATAATATAGTAACATCATAGTCTTTTAGCAACTCTAACCATCTCCGCTGTCGTAGATTCAACTCCTTCTGTTTGAACAAGTACCGTAGGCTTTTGTGATCGGTGTACACCTCACATGTCACACCATATAGATAATGCCTCCAGATCTTTAAGGCATGAACCACTGCTGCTAACTCAAGATCATGAACTGGATAATTCTTCTCATGTATTTTTAACTGCCTCGAAGCATAAGCGATAACCTTACCATCCTGCATCAATACCGCTCCAAGCCCTGTACGAGATGCGTCATAATAAACTGTATAAGGCCCTGCACCTGTAGGTAGTACCAACACCGGTGCGGTGGTCAAGGTTATCTTGAGCTTCTGAAAGCTCGCCTCACACTCCTCTGACCATTGAAACTGGACACCCTTCTGGGTCAACCTGGTCATCGGGGCTGCAATAGAAGAAAACCCCTCTACAAATCGACGGTAGTAACCTGTTAACCCCAAGAAACTCCGGATCTCGGTCACTGAAGCTGGTCGAGGCCAATTCTGGACTGCCACAATCTTCTTTGGGTCCACCTGAATACCCTCCACCGATACGATATGACCCAAAAATACCATTGAACTCAACCAGGACCCACATTTTGAAAATTTGGCATATAGTCGATTATCCTTCAGAGTCTGAAGAACCACTCTGAGGTGCTGCTCGTGCTCCTCCTGGCTGCGAGAGTATACCAGGATTTCATCTATAAAGACTATCACGAACAGATCTAAATAAGGCCTGAATACCCGATTCATCAACTCCATGAATGCTGCTGGGGCATTGGACAACCCGAAGGACATGACCAAGAACTCATAATGCCCATATCTAGAGCGAAAGGTCGTCTTAGGAATGTCAGCCGCCCTGATCTTCAGCTGATGGTAGCCTGACCTCAAGTCTATCTTAGAAAATACCCTCGCTCCCTGGAGCTGGTCAAACAAATCATCAATCCTCGGCAGTGGATATTTATTTTTGATAGTCACCTTGTTTAACTGCCGGTAATCAATACACATTCGCATCGAGCCATCCTTCTTCTTTACAAATAATACAGGTGCTCCCCAGAGGGAAACACTGGGCCTGATAAAACCCTTCTCAAGAAGGTCCTGCAACCGATCTTTCAACTCCTTTAGTTCCGGCGGGGCCATACGATAGGGTGGAATAGAGATGGGCTGAGTGCCCAGTGCCAGATCAATGCAGAAATCAATATCCCTGTCGGGTGGCATGCCCGGCAGTCTGAAAGGAAAACCTCAGGAAACTCCCGTACAATGGGGACTGACTCAATAGAAGGAACCTCTGCACTGGAATCACGAACATAAGCCAGATAAGCTAGACACCCTTCTCGACCATACGTCGAGCCTTAACATAGGAAATAACAGTGCGAACGGAGTGGCTTGAGGTACCCTTCCACTCTAATCTGGGTGATTTTAGCATGACAATCAAGAATAGCATGGTATGGGGACAACCAGTCCATCCCCAATATGACATCAAAATCTACCATATTCAAGAGCAACAGATCAACACGGGTCTCAAGACCCCCAAATATAACTACGCACGCACGATGCACCCGATCGACTACAATAGAGTCACCCACTGGCGTAGCCACATAAACTGGAATATCCAGAGCATAGCTGGGCACAGCCAAATACGGTGCGAAGTAGGAAGACACATAGGAATATGTAGATCCAGGGTCAAATAATACTGAAGCACCTCCGCCACACACAAGAATAGTACCTGTAATCACGAGCATCCGATGCCTCTCGCCTCCGGCTCTGGCCGGTAAAGCATAGAAACGGGGATCCGCACCTCCCCTCTGAGCTCGCGTCTCTAGGACGACCATCAACCGGCCGACCTCTACCTCTGGCTGGACGCTCTCTACCTCTACGGTCTCGACCTCCACCTCTAAAATCTCTAGCCCCGCCTCTGGCTGGCTGGGCAGGCTGAGGGTCAGCTGGGGCCTGAATCATGGGACGAGGACCTCGCTGCTGAGAGTTGCCCGCCTGCTATAGGGCAATTCCTGATAAAATGACCTGGGTCACCACAACCGTAGCAACTCTTGGACTGATAGGGCTGCTGGCCCTGACGACCCGAATGGCCTCCACGAACACTCTGAAGAGGCTGAGCATTAATAGGATACTGGTCTGAATACAATATATATATATATATATATATATACAATACATTTATAAAGAAATACTCTGCTCTGAAATATTATTCAACAACTGAAGATATCCAAAATATTCTTACTTTCATGTTTCAATTTCCTCTTTCATTTCATGTCTCGTGGTAGGCGTACCACCCGCTCCCAATTGTCACAGTAATTATCTCTTGTGGTAGGCGTACCACCCGCTCCCAAAGTATCAGAAATTATATCTCGTGGTAGGCGTACCACCCGCTCCCAAATATATCAAAATTATATCTTGTGGTAGGCGTACCACCCGCTCCCAATGTATCAGAAATTATATCTCGTGGTAGGCGTACCACCCGCTCCCAAATATATCAAAATTATATCTTGTGGTAGGCGTACCACCCGCTCCCAATATATCAATAGGCTACCGGCAACTATGGCCAATGCCAAGATTTAAATCACTTCGTGGTCGGCGTACCACACGATCCCATTTCTTATTATATATAAGTGGTCGGCGTACCACACGATCCCATTTCATAAATAAATATATATATATTACCGGCATTTAGCCAATAATCTCTATATCAACAATATTTATAGTTACCGGTTTTTAAACCAATAATTTATAATAGTTTCAACAATTTACTTTCATTACCGGTATAACACCAATAATTCTTATTCAACAATTTATTCATAACCAAATTCATATTCCTACAAACTAGGATAGAACAAACACTTACCTCGAAGGTTCACGAACGATTCAATCCGTAGCAATGCCTTTTCCTTTCGAATTTGACTTCAATCCAACCGTATCTATACACAATTGATTTCATATCATCAATTCTACTTAACAAACTAGTTCATATTGCTAAATATGATTTTTACAACATTCTGCCCGGAATAGTAAAAATTGACCCCGGGCCCACATAATCGAAATTCAAGTTTCGGACCAAAATAAGTTCACCCAATCCTCCATGAGTTCAAATATACAATTTGTTCTTAAATTCGACTCCAAAACGAAGTCTAGATCGTAAATTCATTGAAAACCCTCACTATACTAATTTCTCAATTTTTCTACCCATTTACACCTATTTAGGCTTAGGAATTCAAATAATATTGATGGAAAATGAAGAAAACGAGTTAAGAATCACTTACCCGAGAAGTTTAATGAAGAATCGCTCAAAAACCGTCCAAAAAGTTGTGGAGAAGAGAGTGTTTTGTGAAAAATGGAAACAATCCCGTAAGTGTTCTGTTTTGGGATTAAATTCACTGGGCAATAATTTCTTCATCGCGTTCGCGACACCCCGGCCGCGTTCGCGATGAAGGAAAATATCAGGCCATCGCGTTCGCGTAGGGTGAGTCGCGAACGCGAAGAAGAAAAATGTTGGGCATCAGATTTGGCCTACGCGAACGCGGCCTAAGGCACGCGATCGCGATGAAGGAAAATGCTGGGCATCAGATTTGGCCTACGCGAACGCGGCCTAAGGCACGCGATCGCGATGAAGGAAAATCCTGGGCATCGCGAACGCGATCAACAGGACGCGAACGCGAAGAAGGAACGAAATGTTCTTCGCGAACGCGACCAAGGCATCGCGAACGCGATGAGGAAATGCCTGCTGCAGATTTCTGCAGTTTTTCTTAAGTTCAAAAACACCCCGAACCACCTCCGAAACACTCCCGAGCCCTCGGGGCTCCAAACCAAATATGCACACTAACCTAAAAACATCATACGAACTTGCTCGCGCGATCAAATCGCTAAAATAACATCAAAATCCATGAATTGAGCCTTAAAGCTCAAGAACTCTTTAAGATTTCATAATTTCCAAACTTTCCAATTTAAGGCCGAAACACGTCAAACGACGTCCGTTTTCAACCAAACTTTACAGGAAGCGCTTAACCAATATATATGACCTGTACCGGGCGTCGAAACCAAAATACGTGCCCGATATCATTACTTTTTAATCAAATTTCAGTTTCATTTTCCTTAAACATTTTCAAAAAACAATTTAACAGAAAAATTCTTTTATCGGGGTTCTAGACCTCGGATTTCAATTCGGGGCAAACGCCCAAGTTCCATATTTTTCTACGGATTTTCTAGGACCGTCAAATCACGGATCCGGGTCCGTTTATCAAAAATGTTGACCGAAGTCAACCATATCAATATTAATATCAAAATTCTTCTACTTTTTCACATATTTCACATATTTCAACATAAATCTTTTCCAGCTTTGTGCCCGGACTGTGCACGCAAATCGAGGCAACTATAAATGAGGTTTTCAAGACCTCCAAAGCTCGGAATGATTAAATAAACAAGTGATGACCCTTTTGGGTCGTCACACGGCTTCCCTTTCAACCTCGGGCATTATTTTAGTACTGAAGCTGGCAACGTAATTGGCAAGTACTTGCGACTTAATTGTTGTTCGGGTTGATAGGTTATATCGTGCTCGCTCAATTCAATGGACTGTTGGGCCAACCTACACGATAGCTCGTGTTTGTGCAGGATACTCCTTAGAGGAAAGGTAATGACCAGTGAGATGGGGTGGCACTGAACATAGGTTCTAAGCTTCGTGAAGGTACGACCAAAGTTAAGGCTAGCTTCTCGAGGTGGGGGTACCTCATTTCATCATTGACCAAAGTTTTGCTAATGTATGGGCGACTGTGTAACTTTATTTTCTCGTATCAGGACTACACTTACTGTGACATTAGACACGGCCAAGTAGATAAGGCGATATTCTCCGGGTTCCGCGTTAGTGAGCAGCGGGGCGAAGATAGTATGCCTTCAGTTCTTTAAGGCGTTGACGCACTCGTAATTCCATTGGAGTCTGCTATACTTTTGAGTATGCCAAAAAAATTATGGCACCTGTTGGAGGACCGTGAGATGAATCTTGATAGGGCGACTATACGGCTGGTCAACTTCTGCACCTATTTCTTGCTAGTCAAGTTTTCTGGTATTCCCTCTATAGCCTTGATTTGGTTGGGGTTGACCTCTATGCCTCGATGCAATACTAAAAAATCGAGGAACTTCCCCGAGGTTACACCAAAGGCGCACTTTTCAGGGTTTAGTTTCATGACGTAATTTCTAAGTATGTCGAAAGCTTTACTCTAATGGTCGATGTGGTCTTCTTTTCTTTTAGACTGGACCAACATGTCATCGATATATACTTTCATGATTTTGCCAAGTTGATCTTTGAATATTTTGGTCACCAGCCTCTGATATGTCGCCCCTACATTTTCAACCTGAACAACATGACTAGTAGCAGTACGTCCCCCGGTGGATGATAAAAGTGGTTTCTTCCCGATCTTCCTCCTCCATGTTTGATATGCCGAAATAGGCGTTCAAAAAACTTAATAGCTCATTTCCGGTTGTTGCATCGATGAGTTGGTCGATATGTGGCAATGTGAATGAGTCTTTTGGGCATTCGTTATTCAGATCTATGAAGTCTATGCAAATTCGCCATTTTCCATTTTTCTTTTTTACCATGACCATGTTGGCAAACTATTGTGGATACTTTGATTCTCTGATGGAGCCATTGTCAGAAATTTTGCCACCTCCTCGCGGATAACATCATTTATCGTAGCATTGAATTTTCTTCTAACCTATTGTACTGGGGGTTGAATAGCTCGACATCCAATTTATGCATTGCTATTTCCTTCGGGATTCCTATCATATATGCATGAGAAAAAGCGAACAAGTTTGCATTGCTAGCTAAAATATGATGGAATTTACCTAGTTCGTGATGTTTGTGGCCAATATATGACTTTATGTTGTGGTTGTTGTTATCGAGTTGAATTCAGTCGAGGTCTTCCACAGTTCATCCCGTATCCTCCACTACTTTGGGGTCCTTGATGATATCCTTCTTGTCCCCGGTTGACCTCGACCCTGTTGATTGCTACGCTTCTTTGGCTTTACCCTTTAACTATTGGGTATGCCCACAATCTTGGATGATAAAATAGCATTCACATGCAGTGTGTTATTATCCTCGGATGTTGATTACTCCCCAAGGGGTGGGAAATTTGATGACTTGATATAAGCTAGATGGGACGACTTTCATGGCAAGGATCTAAAGGCCGACCTACACTGTATCATGATCTATGAGGTGGAACGTGTTTTCTAAAGTAATGCCACCGACTAGGACAGGCAGCCTGATCTCTCCAGATGTCCCCGATTGCATTGTTAAAACTCATTAGTGTGAATCATCGTGGCACTATCCTTTCCTTGAGCTTAATTGTGAGAGAACTCGATGGTGGATGATGCATGTGCCGATGCCGTCATCGACCATAATTCATTTTACATTGGTATAAAAAATGTGTAAAATAATGACAAGAGTGCCATAGTAAGGAAAAACCAAACTGTGGGTATCCGACTTATCGAAGATGATACTTTCTTCAAGTTCATGGTACCGTTCATGGATTATTTATAGTTTGATATTGTGGGTGGTGGTGAACTTCACGGTGTTGATTGATGCATCGCTGCCCCCTCCGATGATCATTAGAATAGTTCGAACTAGGGAAGGTGGTTTGGTCGATCCCTGGTGCTGTTCACGTCCATGAGAGAAGTTGGCCCTCCTTGGGTCACTCATCAGTTCTTTCAAGTGCCTTTGATGTGGCATGTTGACGAGCACTTGTCTTAAGGTGATACACTCCTTGGTTTTGTGGCCTCACTCCTGGTGGAACTTGTAGAGGGAATATGACTTTCTAGTGCTCGGGTTGAACCTCATCTTTTGAGGCCACTTCACTTTTGGGTCGAGCTTCTCTAGCGCGCAAACTATTTCTGAGGAAGAAACACTGAAATTTTGAGTAGATAATAAGGGGTGTATACCTCTCTCATTTCGGTGAGTTCATGTTCTTGGCCTAGAAGGTCCTTCCTCATGTCGGGGAGTCAACATAATGGTGCCTCGGCTGTAAGGCTGATGTCTTTCCCAGTTAGGACAGGGTCTTGATCCTCTCTTTTGTAATCGTATCTCCGATTCTTCTTGGATTCAACTTGTACCAAAGTCAATCATTGAGTCGACCCGTTCATATCATCTTCGTCATCTTTGGCCTTGGTGCAATAGGCATTGTATATCTCATCCTAAGTGGTCGAGGGATATTTTATTTGGTGGCTCAGCAGCTTCCTAGTCACCCTCGAACCACTTCTGTCTAGCCCATTCTGAAAGGCTGATACGGCCATTCCTTCCGAGACATTTGGTATGGTCATCCTTACTTGGTTAAATTAAGCAAGAAAGTCCCTGAGTCTTTCTCCATGTGATATTTATGGCAAATATGTCATTTACTCTCGTCTCCGCCTTATTCACTCCGGCATGGGCTATTATGAACTTATTTTCCATTTCTTCGAATGTTTAGATCGAGCATGCTGGTAGCTGTGAATACCAAGTCAATGCACCCCCAATAAGGATTTCGCCAAACTTCTTCAGTAAGATGGAGGATACTTTCTCTTTGGCGAGATCATTGCCTTTCACTGCGGTGATATAATGAATCACATGATCTTCAAGGTTCGTTATGTTGTCATATATTTTCAGGTACGACGACAGTTTAAAGGTCTTAGGTATGGTGTGTGCTGCAAATTCGTCGCTATATGGCTGCTCAACAAACCGACCGGTGTCCTTTTTTGGTAGAAGTTTTGGGCCACATTGTATTTCCACTTTTTTCATTTGGTTGCAGATCATTTTGTCTCGTTCTCCATGTCCTCAAACTTCTTCAAAATGGATGCGACAAAGTTGTTTCCTGCATTATTAGCATTGTGAATAATACCTATTGCAGAGGAGGGATGTTGTTCGTTAGTTGTCGGTGCAATGCCGACCCTTGCGTCTTGTCTGCTTGGCCTTTGAGCTGGCTTGTCGAGGAAGCTGATTAGCATATTCGTCAACCATGCCTCGAGTAGCTTTTTCAGTGTCGGTGGTGCCTCTTCTGTTGTGGATTTAGAGGCCCCTTTACAATGCGAGGTCGTGATGCTACCTTGAGGTGGGGACGAGCCGTTTCGCCTGGGAGAGGTATTTGGCATTAGATCTTCACCCTCCGTTTCATCCACTTCGTTGATGGTGTTTAGGAGGTTGGTGGTGAGGTCGGCTACCGCCTTCCTCTTTTCCTCTCTATAGTCTTTCATGTTAGATTTGTGCACACGAGAAAATATAGGGGTTTTGTAAAGTTTTTTTTAGTACTAGAAGAGACTAAAATTTTAACTAGAAAATTCCCATAGATGGCACCAAATTATTTGATAAAGAAGTATAAAGCTTTTGTTAAACTAATTAAATACAAAGATGATGGGTAAATCCTAGTTAAATATAAAGAGTTCTAAATCTAACACGTGCTTGTATAAATAGTGCAGAATAACGTTCGAGTCAATTCTATCACAAATGGTATTAAATGATGCAATCCAGAATAAGTGAAGGAACAAAGATGAGCAATAACTATATTAAATGGCAATAAGTATAAATAGAGAGGATGATTCACCCAAATGTTGAATGAGGTGGATGATTCTTCTCCCTAACAATGATGCAAAACAAATGAATATTGGAATATATGAGGTTTTCACAAATCTGATGCGAGAAAAAGGTGGAATAAACAGTAAATCGAATCCTTGTGGGAAAGTAATATTTTATATTTTCTCTCTAGAGTCTACTCCCATAAGAGTTCTTATTAGAATCCACGTTAGGTCTCTTTTACCTTCTTTCTTCTACTATTTATGTGGGATATTCCCAAAAATTCGAAAAAGTACAGCAAAAGGAATATTCAATAGAATATTTGCGTTGAAAGTTCCAATTATATACTAGCCATTACTTCTTTTTCAACCGCTCGACCTCAGCTCTAATGGCTTACTCGGTGGCTCAGTATTGTCAACCCCTTGTTGGACTCGACCTAGTCGCCCATGATGAGCCATAGTTCTCACACTTGGTCATTTCTTCATGCCGAATTTTCTTTAGTCGGGTTTTGGCCCATACAACTATATATATGCTCGTAAGAGGATTTGAGAAATGACATGATATTAGGGGTGTGTTTGGTAGAAAATTTTTTCTTGAAAAATAAGTAGTAATCGTACTATTTTTTTGTGTTTGGTACGCAAATTAAAGAAAATAACATCTCAAGAGTATTCACAAATAATTTAGATAAAAATAAATATTAAGCCATAAACTTTCGAACCAACAATCTTCAGAACCCACAAATTTCATAAACTTACTAACCATTAAACTTTCGAACCCATAAACTCTATAATTTCTAAACTCGCAAACTTCCGAACACAAAGACCTCCGAACTCATAACTTTGTAACTCGTAAAATTTTGAACCTAAATGAAAAAACAGAACTGAAATATAAAAAAAATTATTATTTTTTTCCCAGCAGGAGGGTGGGGGGGAGGGTGCAGAAAAACGGAAAAACAAAAAATAAAAAATTAAAATAAAAAGTTTTTTTTTGCAGGGGGTGGGGGATTAAGTGGATAGGTGGTGTAGAAAAAACGAAGATACAGATAGAATAATTGAAAATACAAAAAAAAATTATGAAGGGTGGGGTGGTGTGGGGTGAGGGGGGTTGACGGGGTTGGAGTTAGAGTGAGGGTAAGTGAAACTTTTGGAAAATATTTTCCTCCAGTTTCACTATAATGCATTATCTAGAAAAATATTTTTTAAACTATATTGTGCCGCCAAACAGTAGAAAATGAGAAAACATTTTCCGTCGTCCAAACACATCCTAGATCTCAAATGAAATCACTTTATTCTCTAGTTGATACAACTGGATCACGCCTTTATCAAATAAATATATAGTACAGTATGATCATATGAAATGTACCAAAAAATGAAATAAAAATAAAAGCAAAGTTAGAAAAAGGAACTTCATGAATGGAAACAGAAATTATGATATGAACTTAGGTGGAAAGTAAAGGTTTTGAATACTATAGTCTATAGGACGTACATGTCAGTTCGCTCCCAAATCTTTTACTATAAATATTTAATTTTTTAGTTTATAAATTAGTGTTTGTGATGCTCCTTTCTTCTATTTCTATTCCAAATTTACACCACTTAGTATCAAATTTTTTAGCTTTTCTATGGGAATTCGGACATATGTTCTTAAGTCTTTAAAATGACAGAATATATAATTGGACTCTTAAATTTGATTTTTTTTTGTTACTTGGATACCTAAATATAGAGTTGCTTCTATTATGTCATTCAACTAAAATATATTTGTGCCATTTAGACACTTTGCAGTGGCATAATTGAGTGGATTGGGAAGGGCGCGTGAACATGAGGAAAAAGTTATTGATTATTATTATATTATTATTATATTCTAATATATTATTCCAATTAAAGCTAACGTTTAACCTACATTCTATTTCTCTTCTTTCATGTGAACCCATCATTTTTCCTCTTAATATTTTTTTTAAAAGAAAGTTTAGTGTACATGGATTTGACTATTCTCATTTGGCATGCTTGTTCTCTTTAAACGACACTTGTAAATAGAGAATAGAGTGATATTTCAGTGAAATCGAAACAAGAAGAAGTGAGATGAAGTTTAACGGGAAAATTTTTAAGTGAGCTTTTTAGGGCGCTAATTCGCCAGAGCCGACGGTCAGGTTTTCAATTTCATGAAAATGAGTTTTAATTTGTTTTGAGAGCTAGTTAATGTTATAAGGTGGAGTATTTTAGGTGTTAGAGGCAACTGTAATACACGTGTTTATTTTATATAATAGTTTTTCTCATATAGTCTGCAAAGTGTCTAATTAGCACAAATGTAATTTAGTTGAAGGGTCTGATAGGTACAACTCTATGTTTAAGTATCGAAGTGACAAAAAGACCAAGTTTAATGATGCAATCATGTATTCTGCCTTTTAAAATAAAATTTATATATTTGTAAATCACTTTAAAAATACAAAGTAAAAATCATGACCAAAGAAATTTTTTGTTAACTCTCTAAATTTGAAACAGAGGGATTACTGTCGATGTTCTTTCATTTCGGATTTCACTTCCCTAGCTAATATGCTGAAACTTCCATCAAAATCTTCTTTCTCGCTTTTTTTAAATTGAAACAAATTTTTCAGTCTTAGGCCTCATTTGTTTTTTTAAGATTAAGACGTCTGAATCTGAATACATATCTGAATATCAAGATGTGTATTAAGATTAAGTCATCTGAATCTGAATACACATCTGGATATATTAAGATGTGTATTAAGATCTGAATACCAAAAATTAAGACTGTTTGATTTTTAACATCTGAATGCATAAAATTTATCTTTATTTGAAAAAAATCTAATATTCTATCAATAAAATATATAGTTTAAAATATGAAAGTTGTTGGTAGTGATGGTTAATGGGTGAATGCCGACTAAAGGCGGTGGTTTGTGGTAGTTTTGGTTGATAATGGTGGTTCATGCTAGTAGCTAGTAGTGATTGGTAGTGGTGGCAATTATGATTGATGATGGTGGTGGTAGGTAGTGATAGTTAAGAACGGCGAGTGGTGGTTTGTGATTGAGGAATGTGGTGGTAGGTTATAATAATAGGCGGTGCTGACTGCGGTTGTTAATGGTGATGAGGTGGTTGGTTGTGGTAGTTGAGGTGGATAAATGTTGAATGCGAGTGACAACGATGGTGGTCGGAGTGGTGGGATGGTGGATGGTGATGGTCGATAATGGTGGAAGCTATGATTGAGGATGATGGTGGCGTGGTGGTGGTGGCGGCGGCGGTGGCTGAGTATGGTGGTGGTGGCGGCATAGTTGTAGTTGATAATGGTAGGCGGTTGCGGCAATTAATAATGAATATGTGATAGCATCTTAATGAAATTAAGTCTCTGTTACAGATCTTAATCATACAGACCTATTCAGATCCATTAAGTGGTTGTTAAGTAAAAAAAACAAACACACTTAATGATTAAGATCTGAATAATTAAGATTCAGACTTTAAAAACAAACGCACTTAATGTCTGAGATGTGAATGATTAAGATTCAGACCTCCATTAAGTGCAAACAAATGAGGCCTAAATGTTCTTTCTTGCATTTTTTCATTATTGTTTACTCTCAGGACATGACATGTTACAATATATCAATTAAATGTTTATACAAATTCTTTAATATGTTATTCGACTCTAATGACGACTACTTTATTTTAAGAGTGTGAAAGTTTTTCTTTTACCAATTAAATGAGGAAATAATTTTGTCGTTTGTTACAGTATAGGTATTAGGAATATTCTTTGTTGCATTCTTTCATTATTGAACTCTTCGTATTGCAATTTTTATTTAGTTTATCGGCGCATTTTCGTATATTAAGTATATTAATTAAGTAAGAATATAACTGCTGATTCTTAGTGTAAATCATTCCAAGAAATTCCTAGGATAACCTTTCCATTATTCTTATTCAGCAAATCGTCTCTGCAATTTTAATTACTTATTTTGGGCATTTTCAGGTTCACTTTTCGTCACTTCAAGGGGGAATTGGATACTGTCTTGGAAGAGTGTTCTCCATTCAAAGTCTTGAGTTTTTTTTTCTTTTCTTCTCTTTTTATGTCACCAAGATTTGATATCTACAAAAATGCGGCTACACATGATAAATAAGTAACGACCACACCTCCTTTGCTTTTATTTATTTAAAACCGTATTATACTTATTTGGACTTAGTTTAGATTAGTCATATTAATGAATAAAAAATTAGTTTGTAGGAATAACGTAAAAACCTATTTTATTTAATAGGCAAGTGGAATTTACTTTATTTTTCCTACATGGTATGTATAACTCCAAAATCATAGTGATTCTAATTCTAATGTAAGTCATAAGGTTGGTCTACAATAGGAAATATTATAGTAGGTACAAAAATTTAAGCTATCAATGTAAATCAATCAAACACTTTTACAAAAATTGAAGTTAACTTTTTTTTTTTTTTGTGGAAAATGTTGTTTGATAAAAAACAAAATTAAAATTTGAACAAAACTTTTGCCAAAGAGTTGTTTTTCATTTAGTTTTCAAAAGTTTTTTTTTTTTTTTTGGAAAGAGACAAGATAATCACCAAGGAGAAGATAGGTAAGTACACAAAGAATCAAATGTCTCGTTGTAAAGTGAAAATTAAGGACAGAAAGGTTTAAGATATTTGGCAAGAGACTCAACACTGGCCTACAAATCGTAGTGGGGTTCCTGTTCATCTTAGCTAGGAGAAAATGAAGTTTAAAAAATGGTTTCAAAAGCAAGAAATGAACATATACGTTAAGAACATAAGCAATATTAAAGTCATCGTACGTAAATGCTTGCCCGTTTGCGCGCGAGAGTATATGACGCGTCATTTCTATGCTATAAAAGAATGTCATTAAAGTAAAATGAAAAACATCTCAAATTAAGAATTTTCAAATAATAAGATTTAATATTTTAGAAGATTTTTGTAGTCGAAAGCAAATGTTAATGTAATTATATGACTTCTTTACAAGAAATCACTAAAAAGTAGATTAATAAAATATGCAAATAAAAAATAAGTATTTACCCTAAAAAATGAATAATAATTAAATTTATATGTGGTGTTAAGGATATGCTGATTAATTCAACACAAATGATAATTGAGTTAGATTAAACAGATATAAGATGTATCAAATGGTCAAATTTATTGAGGGGGTGATTCCGAACTCGATAACAACCTTAATGAAATACCTGCCCTCGATCTGTGATTCACAATAACGAAGTAGTGATGAACAAAGATAAGAACTTTGAATAACAGAGAAAATAAGAGTATACATCCTTGATGTGTGTGTTGCAGTGTTGTTAATGAACAATCAGATCCCCCTTTATATAGTAAGAGAGTTTTACCCTAAGTACAATTCCATACAAGGTAAAAATCTTCTGTTTTGAACAATCATCAATTTTCTGCCGATACATGATGAGATTCACGTGGCAACATCCGGCTGGTCACGAATATCACAACCTTATGCTGGTTGTGATCGATTATCTAGTAACGTTCTTCGAGGTCTTTGGGATTCGAACTGAACCCGGCGGTTATGGCCCCGATACTCCCAAATACAGGTGTTCTGCTTAGACCCCGACTCGAGGAGCTCCTTGCCTCGATTCCGGTTTCTTACCGTTAGGTCTCTTGCTTCATTTTCTTCATCGAAAACAGAGACGTCTGTTGGACTCGATTAAGCCAAGCAGTTTTGATAGAGCCATCGGGTCTAAGGAAGCACCATCATAATCTGAGTTCAACTTCAACGTCGAGTGCTTCCGCCATCGTATTAACCATGTTACTAAGTGGTATCAACCATTGCAATCTGATCCCAAAGGGACCCCAACCTAATGTGTAAATATCGTAGCAATCACGGCCACATAACTAAAGACAAATAACAACTGAGGGAGGAAGTAGCCCGGTTATTCAATAACGGACACCTCCGAGAGTTTCTAAGTGATCGAGCCAAAAATCATTTTAGGAATAGGGACTCCAACAAGTAGATCGAGCAAGAGGAACCTTAACACATCATTAATATGATCATCGGTGGCGTTGACATCTCCTAGGAGCGAACGTTAAAGCGCATTTAAGTGTCTATTACAAGGGAAAATAGACTCGAGATTATGTAAGGGAACCATATCTTTAAATGACGAGGATATTGAAGGCATCGTATAACCACACAATGATACACTAGTAATGTTTGTACTCATAAATAAATCTTAAGTTAAGCGTGTGTTGATTGATCCAGGTAGCTCAGCCAATATCATCAGATCGAGGATCATAGATTAACTGTGTCTACAACACCAAATTGTGTCTGCGGTCCGAGTTTTAAGAAGGTTCAACATGGCATGTGAGACTACTAAATGGGAGATAACCATGCCTGTAAACACTACCGGAACTGTTCAAGAAACAAAGTTTTATGTAATCGAGGGAGATATGAAATACAAGGCTCTATTCTGGAGTATATGGATCCACAACATGAGGGTCGTTCCCTCGATACTGCATCAGGTGTTGAAATTCCCTACACCGGGAGGGATCAAAACGATTTACAAAGAGCAACCAGCCGCAAAAGAAATGGTTGTGGTCGATGAGGTGGTCCGGTTATTCGCACTCTCGGCATCAAAGAACCTGAGTCTGTTCACCATGGAAGAAACCAAATAGCAATCACCGACACCGACCCCACTGTGATACACTGGTAATATTTGTACTAATAAATAAATCTCGAGTTAAGCGTGTGTTGATTGATCCATGTAGGTCAGCCAATATCATCAGATCGAGGATCATGGATTAGCTGTGTCTACAAGACCGAATTGTGTCTGCGGTCCGAGTTTTAAGCGGCCATACAATGATACTCTAGTAATATTTTTACTCATAAATAAATCTCGAGTTAAGCATGTGTTGATTGATCCAGGTGGCTTAGACAATATTATCAGATCGAGGATTATGGATTAGCTGTGTCTACATAACCAAATTGTGTCTGCGGTCCGTGTTTTAAGCGAGTTCAACATGGAATGTGAGACTACTAAATGGGAGATAACCATGCCTGTAAACACCATCAGAACTGTTCAAGAAATAAAGTTCTACATAATCAAAGGAGATATGAAATACAACGCTCTATTCAGGAGTATATGTATACACAACATGAGGGCAGTTCCCTCGATACCGCATCGGGCGTTGAAATTCCCTACACTGGGAGAGATTTAAATGATTTACAGAGAGCAACCAGTCGCAAAGAAAATGGTCGCGGTCGATGAGGTGGTCTGGTTATGTGCACTCTTGACATCAAATAACCCGAGTTTGGTCACCATGGAAGAAACCAAATAGCAATCACCGACACCGTCACCAACCAAACCAGAAAAGCAGAGGACAAGTGAGGATGATAATTATGGAGTCCCCAGTTCTTTCATAACCCTTGACGAATCTGATTCCACTAAGATGACGGTTGAGGAGCTAGAGCAAGTCATATGGATTGAGCACCTTCCTAATCGGAAGTTATACATGGTCACTGGACTTACTCTCGAGCTCAAGAAAAAACTCATTGAATTTCTTATAGCTAACACATATTTTTTCATTTAGTCATATATTCACATAATAGGGCTCCCCCCGAAAATTAAACTCACAAATTAAGCTTAGATCTAATGTTGCAGCCGGTTAAATAGAAGATGATGCCTCAGCCCGTAGTCAAGAACGCATTCATCAAAGACGAGGTATCCAAACTCCTTAAAATAGGTTCCATTTGGGAAGTTAAATACCCAGGCTAGTTAGCAAACTTAGTGGTAGTACCTAAAAAGGGAAATAAATTAAGAATGTGCTTAGACTATAAAGACTTGAACAAGGTGTGCCCTGAGGACTCTTTCCCTTCGCCTAACATCGATCGGATGATCAATGAAACGGACAACCACGAGATACTCATCTTTCTCGATGCCTATTCCGGATACAACTAGATTCGGATGGATCCGGGCGACTAGGAAAATACTTTGTTCATTACTAAATATGACACCTATTATTATAACATAATGCCATTTGGATTTAAAAAAATGCTGGTGCCACTTACTAACGCCTAGTAAATCCGATGTTTCGAAGAAAAAATAGGAAAATCAATAGAGGTTTACATTGACGACGTGTTAGTTAAGTCTCTACAGATAGAGGACCACTTGAAACATTTGCAAGAAACCTTTAACATACTGAAGAAATACAACATGAAACTGAACCTTGAGAAATACACATTCTGAGTCGGGTCTGGAAAGTTCCTTAGATTTATGGTGTCTAAAGGGTCGAGATCAATCCCGATAAGTCAAGGCCATAGAAGACATCACTGTCGTAGATAATGAAAAATCCGTTCAAAGACTAACCGGGCGCATGGCCACCTTGGGTCGATTCATTTCAAGGTCCTTCAACGAGAGCCATTGGTTCTTCTCGTTAGTGAAGAAAAGGAACAACTTCTCGTGTACCCCGGAATGCCAGTAAGTTTTGGAAGAACTCAAAAGGTACCTCTTAAGTCTGTGTTTACCCCATACCCCAGGCAGACGAGCAATTGTACCTATACTTGGCGGTATCGGAGACTGCAATAAGTGGAGTCTTAGTATGGGAAGAAGAAGGTATGCAATTCGCTATATATTATATTAGCAGGACTCTAGGCGAGGCCTAAATAAGGTATCCACACCTGGAGAAAGTGGTGCTTGATTTGCTAAGCACTTCCAGGAAGTTAAGGTCATATTTTCAATACCATCCCATACGTGTCGTAACTACATACCCATTGAGAAACATAATGCACAAACCCGATCTTTTAGGACGATTGGACAAATGGGCCATGGAAATCAGTGGTACGATATTGAATATTGACCCTGAGATCGCTATCAAGTCTCAAATATCGACATATTTCGTGGCTGACTTCGTGATGGCCTTAGTACTCGAGGTCGAAAAGGAATCATTGTTAAGCTCGGGGACCTCCTTAGGGATCTGGACACTCTTTATGAATGGAGATTCAAACACAAAAGGATCCACACTCGAAATCATGTTGAAACCATGCCCGGGTTATATAGTTAGGCAAAGTAGTAGAACTGTGAAATTAACTAACAATGAGGCCGAATTTAAGGCCATAATTGCAGGTCTCGAACTGGCTAAAAGCCTAGGGGCCGAGGTGATCGAAGCTAAATGCGATTCCCTCCTTGTGGTGAGTCAAGTCAATGGGAAGTTCGAAGTGAAAGAGGAATGAATGTGAAGATACTTGGACAAACTACAGGTAACACTACATCGCATCAAAGAGTGGACAACATATACACCAAGACAAAAACAGCTCAGCCGATGCTCCAGATAACTTGGGGTTCGTTAATGACGATGAGTTTAGATTGAGAATGGTCGTAGAACTCATGAGATTAGTAGTAGAAGAAGGGCCCGTCAAGATAAACTTGACAAGCTTAACCTGGGACTGGAGAAACAAGCATATAGATTACCTGAAGACCGGGAAGCTACCCACGGATCCTAAAGAATCAAGAGCTCTACACACGAAGGAGGCCGAGTTCATCAAGTTTGAAGATAACACCCTATTAAAGCGAACATTTGATGGCTGACTCACCATATGTCTGGGATCGGGAGACACTGAATATGTTTGGAGGGAAGTTCACGAAAGCACATGCGGGACCATTTGGGTGGCAAATTGTTGGTTCATAGGATAACCAGAGCCCGATACTACTGAATCGACATGGAGAAAGATGTCAATGAGTTTTTACGAAAATGTGATGGATGTTATAGGCATAGACAAATGATCCATCAGCCTGGGGAGCTACTACATTCGGTTTTGTCACCTTGGCCATTCATGATATGGGGAGTGGACATCGTTGGTTCCCTGCCATGAACACCCAGCAAGGCTCAATTTATATTATTTATGACTGATTATTTTTCTAAATGGGTTGAAACCAAGGCATTTGATGTTAGATACAAAGAAGTTATTGATTTTATTTGGGACCACATAATATGTCAGTTCAGAATGTAGGCCAAGATCATATCTAACAATGAAAAACAGTTCATCGGCATTTTTTTGAGGACCATAAGATCAAAAGGATCCTATAAACTCCCTATCACCCTAGAGGGAACGGGTAGGCGAAGTCTACAAATAAGACCATACTCCAAAACTTTAAAAAGGGATTGGCCGATTCTAAAGGAAAATGGAAGGAAATTCGCTCGAAGTTCAGTAGGCATATCGTACAACCTCAAATTCTAGTACTGGGGATACCCCGTTCTCGTTGGTCAATGGTGCCGAGGAGCTAATCGGCCAAGGTAGGAGATTTGAGTTTAAAGTCCCGATATGCGACCGAAGAGTCAAATGGTGAGGCCTTGAACGCAAGCCTGGATCAATTGGACGAGAGGTGTGAGACTGCCATCGTCGGGTTGACCGCACAAAAATAACGGATCGAAAGGTATTACAACCGGAGAGCCAACCTCCGACATTTCAATATTGGGTACTTAGTGTTAAGAAATGCGACACGGAACACCCGGAACCTAAATGAAGGGATGCTGGGATCGAATTGGGAAGGTCCATATCAAATAATCTAGATTACTGGTAAAGGTTCATCCAAGCTCGAAGAAGGGAACTGTGACCAACTACCGAACAACTGAATGCAACCCACTTTTAAGGTACGACCCCATTCATTCTTTTATTTACATATATTGCGAATTGGACTAACACTTGCAGGCAACAACTAAAGAATTATGTAGCTATTGAAAGCACGTTTTTGCAATCTTTTCCCTTGAATCGATTTTGTCTCAAATGGGTTTTCTGGCAAGATTTTTAATAAGACAATAGTGGATCATGCTAATTAGAATCAAAGATCGGTTTTGAACTAGAGTTGACGATCAAATTAATAGTATCTGATCCCTCTTGATAATCAACCTCGAATACAGGGGGCCATCACCCTCGGGTTGTGACTTTTAAAAAGAAAGGAAAGTTTGTGCTTGAACAATCTAGGATTGGTGGATAGGATTTATTCTAAAGGAAAAAAGGTCAAATGAACCGTGCCCGCATAGACCACCTATGAAATAACACGAAACTTGTACACACTTGTAATTTTGTATATTACGCACAGGAAAGAAAGAAAGTTTCTACTTTGCAGATACATATTTTGCCCCTTAAGACTATTACAAATTGTTCCTTAAAGATATCGAGCCCAAGGGCCGCTTCTATTCGAATCCAAAGTATTACCCCCACTTGAGGATGTCGTCCAAGACAAACTCGGACGATTTGGGATATAGATGCTATAATGAACGAAAGCCATATTTGGAAGTGGCTAAACTTAAAAGGCTATGACGACCTTACTCGGGGACTATCATCCAAGGCAAGCTCATACGGCTCGGGCTATCGAAGCTCGAAGGTACCAAGCCTATTAGGCAGTGCCTGAACTTAAAAAAGCTACGGCCACCCTAGAAACAGCTCGGAGACGTCCGAAGCCCTTAATCAAAACATAATTCCTTCAAAATTCTAAACCAGTTTAATGGTTACCCTTGACAAATTATAGTATAGAAACATCTAAACAAGAACTTTAGGGAAAAATTCCAGTCATACTGAGACCCCGACAGTTTCAAACAAAATTCATATAGAGAATAAGTCTTGTTCGAACCTCCGAACAAATATTTATTACTACGTTTTATTTTGTGATAAGGCATGTGAAATATTTGCAATTATAAAGAGGATGCCAAAATGTAATAGACTTGAAAATTTCCAGAAGGGAAAAAACCATATATACATTCGAGAAAAGAGTCTTTACAAAGGCCAATGGAAACGTACTCAACAAAATTTGAGTACAAAATACAAAAACAAAGAAAAATCCCTAAGGCTTCTAAGCTTAATCTTCACCAAAACCCGCCTCGTCACTAGAAAAGCCGGTGTCTCTCTATACTTGGGTTTGCTGAAGCATGCGGTCCGCAGAATTGCCTAAAAAATTGCACATGTTCTGTTACGACATGCGTCCAGAATGCGGTCCGCATTCGTGTTCTGCGGTCGCAGAATGCACCGCAGATTTGACACTCAAAAATTCTCATGAAATTATGCGATAGGTTTGCGGTTCGCATTTCCATTCTGCGATCGTATATTGGACCGCATTTTCAACATCAATTTTGGAAAATATTCTGTTAAGCTCTGCGGTAGGAATGCGGTCCGCATAGCAGATCTGCGATCGCATTCCTGACCGCAGAATCGACAGTTTCTGGAAAAACTTATTCTTTCAATTTTGAAACTTAAATCACTACCAAGGGTTCGAACCCGCGGCGAGCTTGCGCGCCGCGAAGAATTCTACGCATTCCTAACACATTATTGAGACCATGACACCACATCTACTAGGTTTTTAAGCACAAAACTTTTACGGGGCCTTACATTAGATCTGGATCTGGAGATGGTTTTTAAGATCCAGCTTTAGAAAATTGCAATTGTTTTGGACTGTTTGGCAATTGATCTTTGGAGTTTCGAGCTTCCTTCGCAGTTATAGCAATTTTACTGTTCCAGTGAGTACTGTGCCTTTCTTCGTCCTCACTTAGCTCCTTTCCCTTTTGAATTGGTTGGAAACTAGGTGGTAGAAAACTTCCAAACGTTAACAGAGTGAAATTCTGCATTGTTGAGGTCATCGGAGTTATAGCAGCAGTCACCGATGCTGCTTGTTTACGTCTCCTTGCCATCGATGGTGCACATTAGGCTCCCTTGGCTTATCGTGCGCCGAGAGCATTTACCGTACTTTATTTCATAATTTGATAATTTTAATCCACATATCCTTAAAATTATATATAAATTTAATTGTTATCCGTATTTGAATAAAGGGTAAACAATAAGAAATTTGTGTAGAGTTATGGTACTTTTATTCAAATTGTGAGTTAGTATAACATATCATTTGCCTCTCACTTTTTGTGACAAAGTAAAAAGAACAAAAATATCCTATATAATAAAATCAAGAAAGATTTTCTCTTGTTAATGTAGGGAAGATAAATACTTATTGGTATCCTGTGTTCTATAACAAATCAAAACCAATTAATTTTAGAATTTAAAAGTTAAAAGTGAAGTAGAAATGCATATCAATTAACAAATAACAAAAATTAAAAATATGTAGTAGATGAAAGTCAAATATTTTACGCTTAGTAATATGGCATAAGCATGGCAATTTTATAGGGGTGAAAATTATTTATATCCACCAAGTTTGTTTTAGAAATCAAATTCATTTTGTCGACTTTGAACAATTATGCTCCGCATATCAAATGTGACTCTTAAGATGCCTAATTGACCTTCTACAATTTTTATCTCTTATGTTTGTTCCTTAATATAATAATTTTTTTAATTTCAATTTATGCTATCGACATACCTGTAGACAAATTAAAGAAACTTTTTCAAAACAAAAAATGTGACATGTTGTAGTCAAGCATATAAGTTAATGACGTTCAATAATGAAATATTAAAAAAAATTATAATAAATAATTTACTCATATCAGTAATTTTATTAATCGCAATCAAAACCTAATATATTTCTAAAATTAAAAATAAAAGAGAGTGACACTTTTAAAAAAAATATACAATGCAGGTAATAAAAAGATAATGGGCGAAAAATAGAGGTAAATCCTATAATAAATTTGCCCAAATTATCTGTTTACACTTTATCTCAACTTTAATTGTAATTCAGAAAAATCTACTAATAACAATAGAAACTCAAAAGTTTACATGGAGAATAATTTAAATAGTGGAACTTAAAATCACACACGCACTGACATATATAGGGAGTTGAAAATGACAAAGGGTAAAATAGATATTGCATAGGACGAAAGGATAAAAATGATAATTGTTAAACTTGAAGGATGAGTTTAATTTTTATAGTAAACTTTGGGGATACAAATACTTCCTCCGGTCCAAAATAAGTGATTTTTTTGATATTTTCACACATACTAAGAAAGTTATTTTTTAGCATTAAATATCAATAAATTGACTATTTTAACCTTACTATTTCACATAAACACTCTTAACACATATTTCAATACTATTTACTCTAAAGACAATGTAGGAAAAACATCATTAAGTCATTCTTAAAATCCGAAAAAATCACTTATTTTGGATTACAAAAAAAAAATTAAAAAATCACTTATTTTGGATAAGATGAAGTAATTTTTAACCACTTTCTAGCGCAGGGAATGAGTTAAAAAAATCATATGGGGTTGCATGAGCTGTTTGTGGGCTGGGATTGGTCATTTTTGTAAAGGCAATTATAATTAAAATTTGACCTAATTAATAGGCTAGACCTACCACTCAGGTAGTTCCCCAGGGACAGGATTTCCTTAAACGAAAAAGAGATAACTTTGATGTTGACTGAAGTGATTTCAAGGTGGAATCATCTCTTTATTGTCGTGTTTTAGAACTATTTTTATACTTTGTAAAGGATGAAAAAGTGCATAAAAGTAAGCAAATTGGTAAAGGCATTTATGCACACGATCGAGGACGAGGACCTCTTTCTCTATCTTTTCCTTTCTCTCTCTAATCTCCCGTGATACAAAAATTTTATTTTGTGTCTCATGACCTTTTTGTTTTATAATTTTATGCACCTAAATTTTTATGAACTCGAAAGTATAAGATTATGGTCCACAAATTTGTGAAAAAAAATAGAGAGAAATTTAAAAATAGCCTTATTTATAACCGGTCGTTCAAAAATAGCCTAATTTCAAAAGTAATCGAAATTTAATCACTTCTTATGTAAAGATAAACCTTAACGAAAATACTGTTCAAAACCCGAAAAATACGCCATTATGCTGGAGTTCCAGTATAAATATATTTGAACTTCAACATATTATACTGGAGTTCTAGGATAAATATGCTACAACTCCAGCCAGAGGCCGATCCAGGATTTGAAGGTTGCGGGTGCCATATTACTTTGGACTTTGACTTGATCTCTTTGAGTTTCGGTTCGGGTTATTCGTCTTTAAGTATAAATTGATAAAAAAAAATTAATAATTATGGTAAGCAAAGCATAAAACTTTCAATAAAATAACTAATATCAACAAAAAATTAGTATTATTTATTTACAATTGTCTTCGATGAATTTTTATATTCTGGAGTTATGATTTGACGAAAAGATGGGCAAATAAGACTAAAACTCGCTATAGATGCATATTTAAATACTCAAAGCAAAATCTTACTTGATAAACACTAGATATTGTTTTTTGATAGAACACTAAAATCTTTGAAATAGAAGCAAGAATATATAAAATTTAAAAAGTCAATGAGAACTCACAAGGAATACAAAGTTAGCAGCAATTGAAGAAAAGGAAAGAAAAGAAGAAACGAGGGAAAAAAAGAAGAAAAGAAAAAAGGAGAACGAATCTCCTGTAAGTAGCAAAATAGTACTACTAGTTATAATAAATGCACAAGCCTGGGCTCGATCCTGTGCCCAAGAGGCAAAATGTTAAGCCCTGCACCAGTGGCACCAATCAACTTATCGTTACAATGGGTGCCATTTTAATAATTTATCCAGATTTCTAAATATACGTACATATACTTACTTATACATATAGCATTTCGGCTGAGGTGTGCGGGTGGCGTGCCACCCTCTTCCTCCTTATTCCGCCCCTGACTCCAGCATAATATGATGGAGTTCCAATATAAGTATACTAGAACAACAACATAATATATTGGAGTTTAAGCAAGTATACCGGTCCAATATAATACACTGGAGCAAGCAAAGTATATCGGTCTAGCATAATATGCTGGAGTTCATACACAGATGCACCGAACTCCAGTATAAAATATGCTGGACTGGTCTCTCTTGTAGCAAAATAGTGGCTATTTTTCATTGACTTGGTAAACGCTGGCTATTTTTGAATGACCAGTCCGAAAATTAGCTATATCGTGCTATTTTTACACAAAAAGAAGTCTCATACAACTAGTATCAGTTGTATGAGACACAAAATAAAAATTCTCTCCTGTGATTGGTTGCAAGACTATCGCTTATTTGGTAAAAAAGAATAGAAAAATACTTGATGATGCCTTCTCACTTGAGACAGACGCAGTTCTAGATTCTTTTCGAGTCGAGGAGCTTTCAGTAACATCTCTATTCTTTTGGAGTAGGTGTAAGGTCTACATACTCATTATTTTTCCTAGATCCCATTTGTAAGATTTCAATGGATTATTATTGTTATGGTTGTTGAGTTCAACTATTAAAGTTCTTAGCATTCATGAACATATTATATTTTTAAAATTATTTATTCATTTTTATTATCTATAATAATTTTAATAAATTTTTACATATAAATTTATTTTTTGCTTTGAAAATATTGGATTCAATAAAACCTAGTATTCGTATGCTGCATCCGCCTGTAATTGGAGGTTGAAATGCTTTTTTAGTGTGAAGAAAACGAAAATATAGATGACATGAGAGCGATGCCAAGAGATGTGGTGGAAGAGATGTGATGCAATTTCTTCATATTAATTTATAGGTGTTTAACGGGTGGGACGGGCTGGTCCGGGTCTAATTTTTTTAACCCGTACGGGTTCCTTACCGGGCCGGTTCCGGGCTCTCCCTTAACGGGTGTGAGCACGTGATTTTTACCCTACACATGAGTTATTCCTATAAAATTCAAAATAAATAATTTTTCCTTAGTTTTATAATTTTGTGTGAATTTTGTGTTAGTTGTTTTGCATGTTATTTGCGTGTGATAAATGAAAATACAAAAATTTGCATCTTTAGGAAATTAATTCTTTTTCTAACAAATTAAAGAAAAATAAAAAAAAATTAGTTAGCTTTTAAATTGAAAATTGCCAAAAAAGAAGGTAATTAGTTAGTTTTAATTAGTTCCAAATAATTACAAAGTAGGAAAATACAGAAAATATAAAAAAAAAAAGAAAAAAAAAATTAAAATACAATGCAAAATACAATAACAAAAGGCAAGACTTGGGCCAAATAACACCCAAACACACAGGCCCAACCGGAATTACCAGCCCAAATCGGCCAACCCCTAGCCCAAACGACCCAGACCCACTCTCCCCAGCCCAACGCCCTGCCCGGATCCCCTTTCCCTTTAATCTCAACCATAGATTCATCTTGATCCAACGGCCATAATTAGTTATTACATATACACAGACCAAAACCTTAAAAAAACATAACTCTTACAAAAAAACCTTAAACACATTAACTCTGATCCTTCATGTCTTCAGTTACAAGCCGTCTCCCCCATCTCTCCTTCATAACCATGGCCGCCGCCTAGGGTTCCGCCTCCCACGGCGGCGGCAGGCTTCTGTTCCGGCCAAAAATGACACCAAACGGCTCTCCTTATCCTCCTCATCACCGTCCTATTAGCTTTCTTCTCCAAATACCATCGCAACACCTCCAAAAATCGAACCCTAGTTGCGCCGCCACCCACCTCCCATGGCGGCGCCGCTCCAAAACTATCCCAAATCAACCCCTACCCTTCTTTCAACACCCCTCATGCCGTGACACAATAGTTTTAAGCCGAGAAGCCGCCGGAATTTAAGAAAATTCAAGAACAAAGCTTGTTCGACAAAGATTCGAAGGCTGCCGGATGAAAGCATGAAGATGATAAAGGAAAACAGAAAAGATTCAGAAGAAAAAGCAAAAAACAAAAAGGGGAAAACAGAAAAGAAAAATAAAACGGCAAAAAGCTAAGTATTTCTTCTTCTTTGTTTCTCTGTTTTTTTTAATTTGTTTGTTTGAATTTTTCTTGTCTTCTTCATATAACTAAAAAAAAGATTCGTAATTAGTTTTAAGGATTGATTAAATTCGGATAATGTTCGGTATGGATTTTGTTTGTTTCATCCTGAAATCAATCAATTTGGTGACTATTTGAGAATTAGTGAATCTGTTTTTAGAAATTAATCAGTGGTAACAGATTAGTTTTAGGTTTTGGTTGATTAATTAGTATTCAATACTGTTTTATCAACCGCTTAGAATAATAGGACTTACCCATTCGGCTAAAATTGTTGTTTATGATTCTATTTCTTGTGTCGAGAGTTAGTCGATTGAAAGCGTTGCGAATTTGTTCCTTGATTCATGATTTTTTGTTAGTTTCTGGATTTTTAGATTATGCTTGGATTGCTGTTAAAAAATATTAGTTTCTGTTTCCTTTAGATTTTGGGAATTATCTGTTAATGGTTGAAATTTGTCAATTGATAGTTTTGAATATGTTTGAGACGATTGATTAGTGGAATTGTGATTAGTGTTTATGAACACTTAGGGTCGATTGGGTATAGCTGTTAGTTCGACTATTAGATTGTCTCTTAGACTATTTTAGAATCAAGATAGGTCGATAATTACAATCACATGATTAGTATCCACCTAAGGTGTTTTACTTGATAGATTCAAAAGCGATTAGTTACTTCGATTAATAGGACTCATCATCTATCAAATTGTTTCCCGAGTCTTGTTAATTGAGTAATAGATCAAAAGTGGCTATGTTTGTAAGATTACCTAGGGTTGGCTATTGATGTAATGTGGTTCTAATTAGTTGAACTAATCTGATTTTTAAAGTAGTCAAAGAGACCAATTGGTTAGTTGAGAAATAGTCACTTAATTGTGGCTATTAGATAATACAATCTGAAAATGGGTTAAAATAGAGATAAATTGCAGAATTTAGGAATGTAATAAGCCTTAAGAAGTAGGGGTTAATTGGGAAAAAGAATTGGTAAACTTGTAATAGGATTAATAGGAAAAGGGTGCAATTGGAATAAGAAATGGTAAAGTTGTTATAAATATAGAGCATTAAGGGCAACTTGGGGATAAAAAGGGTAGAATTAGTAGTTGTCCTTAACAAGTGAGGGCACAATAGGTAATACAAGGGAAATAGAACATGGTAGAGTATTCTAGAAGGGGTCTTAGTGTAGAATTCAATAAAATAATTGCACTAACTTGTGCAACAAGCTAAGAATTGGTGGGTTTTTAATAAAATTCAGATTTCTTGATTTTGGCCTATAAATAGGCATTTTTCAGCATTAATAAGGGGGTTCCTTCTGATTTTTAGACTTTTCTTGTAGAATTTTGAACCATATGAACCCTAGAAAAATCCAAAAAAAATACATATTAAACTTCAGATCTGAAATTAACATTTCAGATTTGTTTTTCTTCTCTTTTATCTTCAAATGGTCTTCAAAAACACAAAAATAATAGTAGATTCAGTAGGTAACTGTTATTTGAGTGAGATTTGGTTGCAAAACAACTTGAAATTTTGAAAATCATCTCCTGGGTTTAATATTTGATTTCACTGCTGCTATTGAAACATTGAGCTGCTGATGCTAGTTGTTTACTGCTGAATTTGCTTTGCTGAATCCTGTTCTACTGTTGCTGTTATAGATCTAATGGGCTTGTTCACCATTTCAGGTACACATTTGTAACCTCAAGCTCACAGAAATGAAGTGAATAAATTGGAATGTCATGAACCTTGTTTTTTCCTGTTTGCTATTCTATTTTAGTTGTAACTAATTCTAATTATGGATTGGACTGTTATGGGTTCGGATGGACTGAATTGTTTAAGTTTGGTCTATGTGGAAAGAGAATACTATTTTTCCTTTTCTGAATTTGTTGTCTGATTCCAATAGCCGAATAACTTAGAAGTAGCATTTTGGGTGAAAATTATTATGTCTTGATTCAAGCGGCAGCTTTGTTAATAGTTGATAACACGTGGTTTGAAAAATGTTGATATAAGAACTCCAATTTCA
Organism: Nicotiana noctiflora; assembly: GCA_032618575.1. Taxonomy (NCBI): domain Eukaryota; kingdom Viridiplantae; phylum Streptophyta; class Magnoliopsida; order Solanales; family Solanaceae; genus Nicotiana; species Nicotiana noctiflora. The sequence goes on from JASVEL010006765.1 coordinate 29,809, forward strand.
GAGATTGTATGAACCTCTCCTTCTTTTTCTCTTCTCACCCGTAATTTGCCACAGTGTGCATATAATCCTTCTTATTTGAGATTAGATTAGTTATAATACCTCTTGTGAGACTAATTGGTTTTATTAGTATTAAATAAATAGATTCTAGAATACTCACGTATGATAAATAGGTCACTATCCATGTATTCAATGAAAAGTATTTTCTTCCTGGGAATAAGAAGACTCTCATTAGTATATCTAAAGATAAGGACCTCAAACGTATGATTAATTTCTTCTAGGATACTGATCAAATTGAGATTTTTATTATTTATGATGAAGCTGTTGTGAGAAACGTGCCCAATGTCTCTGTCAGTAGTTTTGAATTGGCTGAGGATTTTATGCCGGCCTAGTGATGGCTTCGAAGAAAATTGCAATAATGTCAATCGGGAGGAGAGTTTATGACAAATAAAATCCCTAAGTCCATGGCCCTCACAAATGGTTTTTTTTTTTTTTAGGAATTTTGAGGTGTGCCATATTGAATAACATCATGCTAATGGCGGTTGTAGATAAAATCAAGGTGCGTCGTGTCTAACAAAATGACAATTGCATGGCCCTCATTTGATTAATCTTGTTTTGTCCTTAGAATTCGAGGCGTGCCATTTAGCAAATTTCATGGCCCTCGCAAAGTACAAACGCGAAATTACTTTAGGCGCGTTAGTTAATAATAATACCTTCCTAATCACTGGTGCGCATTTATGTGACCCAAATCTTACTCTCGGTGAAACTGAAATACATTAAAGTCACAGGCGTACTGGTTGCGGTGTGACTCGAAATGTGTTTTCGTGACGTCGCAATTCTTCTAAAATTAAAAGCATTTAGTTAAAATATATAGAGAAATCAGATAAAAACAAAAATAGCAGTTGAGCGACCGTGCTAAAACCACGGAATACGGGAATGCCTAACACCTTCTCCCGGGTTAACAGAATTCCTTATCCAGGTTTCTAGTTTCGCAGACTGTAATACAGAGTCATAAATTTCCTCGGTTCGGGATTAAACCGGTGACTCGGGACACCATTATTTTCCCAAGTGGCGACTCTGAATAATTAAATAAATTGATCCCGTTCCGACTGTCCTTTAATTGGAAAAACTCCTTCACTGATTATTATTATATCTCTTCTCGGGGTGTAGTATTAAACAGTGGCACATTTACGTTTATACGTTGTGTGCATGTGAAAAAAGGGAGGTGTGACAGCTCTGGCGACTCTACTGGAGATGAGTAACCCGAAACTTCGGTTCAGGGTTTAAGAATTCGAGCTCACTTAAATTGCTGTTTTTGCTTATATCTTATTTCATTATATGTTTTGATTAATGTGCTACATGTTTACCGCTTTGATATTGCGTGAACTGTATATATAAAACTGTGCCGAAAACCCTTCTTTTCTTATCTCCGGGGATGTGCTTACTGGTTGAGACTCCCCTTTCCGTTAGTGTCAATACCAAAAATAAGAAAAAGAGGCCGGATAAGTTACAAAGCCGATTGACTCCGCGGGTCACCGGTACGTAGCCCCCTCCTCGATTCGAGTTGTCCGCTCGGGCACACGGTCTAGTACCATTGAAAACATCAGGATATTGAGCCTAGATTTAGGACGTTTATTTGCATCATATCTGACTTAAAGGACTCAACACAGGGGTTGAGTCCGTCTAGGACAGGTGACCCGGTAACCAAAAGACCGAGCATGTTATATGTTGCATTTATTTGTCCTATTATGCTGATTGGCTAAATTCCTAAAAACAAAAAGAGAGAAATTTTAGATATCGAAATATTGTCGATCGCTTGAAAAGAAAATTTGAAAAATAGGAAGAACACTTTTGTTGAAATAATTGGTCAAGTAATTTGGCCGAACTACGCAGGTTTGATTCTCGCCATTAGGTGGGATACGTAGGCAACCCTCATCGGGTCCAACCACCCCTTTCAAAAAATCAAAAAAATGTGTGTGTTTTTGTCAATAAAATCAAAGTGATGCCGTTTTTGAAAATAGCCGAATGTTCCGAAAGGACGTCGGAAAGGGTTTTTGCAAAAATAGCCACTTTGAATCATTTTTAATAATTTGCGAGCACAACCTTGAAATATTCCTTGTGGAAATGTTGCAAGGCCATAGCCGCAAAAATCAAGTCCGGGTTCACACCCATTTTGCAAAAATAACCAAAAATATCAAATTTTTGATTTTTGTTATAAATAAGCCGGGTGATGCTGTTCTTGCTTAAACTAAGCCGAATGTCCCTCAAAAAGACGCCGGAAGGCTGTTTTTGCAAGAATAGCCACTTTGAGTCATTTTTAAATAATTTTGGACACATCCTTGAAATATTCCCTCGCGGAAATGTCGAAAGGCTGTGTCACGACCCCAAATCCGGTCGTGATGGCGCCCAGCACACTGCTAGGCCAGCCCGACCAATCAACAACAATCATAGAGCTATGAGCTCGCCTTATCCCATTCAAACATAACAATTGTAAATTAACAGTAATGGATATATCAAAAACGGGAAAACTAAGTCCCAACGCATACCAACTCCCATAGACCGAAGGGTCAAGAGTCATGAGCCTCTACAGAACATAAGTGTAATACGGTTTACAACCAAAGCTCAGAGCGGAAAGAAATAACAATTCATAATCAAAGACAATAGGAAGGGATATCGGGTCCTGCGGACGTCGGCAGCTACCTCGAAGTCTCCACAGAACGGGAATAATAAAGCAGTTGCGACAGCTCAACTGCCCTTCCGAACCTGTATATCTGCACACAAAAAAAAATGCAGGGGAGTGGGGTGAGTATATTTCAACTCAGTGAGCAGCAATAATAAACAATAACTGGAAGTAAGAACTCCTGTACTGTCACTAAACAATTCTAAGGCAAACCCCCACAGGTAAGTCATCACTACAATGAGTTCTCTGATCTCCAGTCCATATCCATCTCAACTAGGTCTCACACTGACCACATCCTCACTCGTACCACTACAGTGTACAGCCATCTCAATATATAGAGACATATACATTTGTCTATAACACATAAGTATTTACGTATTTATAAGGATATTAATAAGTATAATGCTGCGGCGTGCAGCCCGCTCCAATACATATACTGCTGCGGCGCGCAGCCCGCTCCATTTAACGTCGACGGCGCTCACTGGGGGTGTATACAGACTTCGGAGGGGCTCCCTAGGCCCAAGCGCTATGGTGCTGTGGCGTGCAGCCAGGTCCACCATATATCACTGCGGCGTGCAGTCCGATCCAACATATATACTGCTGCGGCGTGCAGTCCGATCCAACATATATACTGCTGCGGCGTGCAGCCCGATCCCATAATATACCAGCGCTCACTGGAATGTGTGCAGACTCAGACTCCGAAGGGGCTCCTATAGCCCTAGCGCAAAAATACTGCGGCGTGCAGTCCGTCCCACATGTATATTACATGTATATCACATGTATATTATTGCGGCGTGCAGTCCGATCCAATATATATACTGCTGCGGCGTGCAGCCCGATCCAATATAGGTATATATATATATAATACCTCATAATGGGTCCTCGACCCTATCCCAGTCAGTATATACTTGGCCTCTCGGGCCCAATATAATATATCACAGTGGGTCCTCGACCTTGTCTCAGTCAATATAGACTTGGCCTTTCAGGCCCAATATAGCATCTCATAGTGGGTCCTTGACCCTATCTCATCTCAATCGTTATAGACTTGGCCTTTCAGGCCCACTCAGCTAGAACAGGGAATTCCACCCTAGATAATCTCTCTCAATGTACACATCTAGTACGGGCTCATATTATGCTATACAGCTAGAGCTATGGCTGAGTGTATATTTCCAACACGATATAAAGGTCACCTAGCTCTATAGGTTCCCTAATGTTCTACAGATCGGCACAAGGCCCCAAACATGACTATCAGCCCAATTGCACAGTTATAAACTTATTATCAGTCATAACACACAGTATACTATTAGTCGGGAAGGACTAAGTCCGAACCCCCAATCACAATGTCACCACGCCCGTCATAGAACGCGTATTTCATCTCAATATAGCACTGTGAAGTGCTAGTACGGGGTTTCAAACCCTCAGTACATTATTTACTACTACCACTCACCTCGATCCGATAGAAGCCTTAATCCGTCTTGCGCTCGCCTCGCAATTCAATCATCTTGAATGCCGAATCTGCTCAAAATCAATGAGAATACATCAATATAGGCTAATTAAACACAACCCATTCGAAATAACTCAATTTACATCAAAATTCCCAAAGTTGCCAAAACCCGAGCCCCGGGCCCACATTCCGAAAATTTACGAAATTCACATTTCCGGAACCCTCGTCTCGCCACGAGTCCATACATATAAAATTTACCAAAATCGGACTCTGTTTGCCCACTCAAATCCTTGTTTTTCTTCAATTTAGGCTTATGGCTCAAACCCACATTTAATCTCCCATTTACAGAGAATTAACCAAGGATTTCATGTTAAAATGATGTAATTAAGCCACAAAACTTACCTCCAACGAAACCCCGATGATTTCCCAGCAATCTCCCGTCAATTTCTCCTCTTGGAACTCAAAAATGGAGTTTTGGGTTAATGAACCCGTATGTGAAATGTTCTGTAATTAAACTCACTGCCAGAGCAATTTGCTCTACGCGTTCGCGATGGTCTCCACGCGTTCGCGATGCTTGGCTTCCAGTTACTCTACGCGAACGCGACAATTCCCACGCGTTCGCGATGAACAAACATCCCAGTCGCTCAAAATCCTTCTACGCGAACGCGTCTACCCCTCACGCGATCGCGATGGTCTCCATCTTTCTCCTACGCGAACGCGACCTCCTGGGACGCGAACGCGAAGCTTCGCCAACCTTGCCTACGCGAACGCGACAGCCTGACCACGAACGCGATGCCTTAGCCAGCTCTGCCTTCGCGAACGCGACCTGGGCCACGCGAACGCGAAGGCTTAAGGCTTGCTGCACCAACCTGCAATTTACAGCAGACTTTTCATACTCCAAAAATGCCGGATGATGGTCCGGATTCACCCCGAGGCCCCCGGGACCCCAACGAAAACCACCAACATACTCCAAAACACGATACGGACTTGTTCCAATCATAAAAACACCATCCTAAACATCAAAATCATCAATTACACACGGATTCAAGCTTATATTTATTCGAAACTTTCAAAACTAACATTCAATCCAAAACCCGATCAAACGATGTCCGAATGACCTGAAAATTTGCAGGCACATCCAAAATCACCTAACGAAGCTACTGCCACTGTTCGGAACTCCATTCCGACTCCCGGATCAAAATCTCACCTACCGTTCGGATTTCGCCAAAATTCAACCTTAGCCAATTCAAGCCTATTTCTACACCGGCCTCCAAATTCAATTCCGATCGCTCCCCTAAGTCACAAATCACCTCCCGGAACTAACCGAATCATCAGAATCTGATTCCGAGCCCTCTAACCAAATAGTCAACTCCGGATTGACTTTCCTTATTCAAGTCTCTTTCAAAAAGGCTATATGCCTCATTTTCAATCCAAATCACTCCTAAATCACCCGATAGACCCTAACACTGATATAAAAGCATAAAACATGCAATTGCAACATGACGGAGTGGTAATTCCCGTAACGACGGGCCGGGTCGTTACATTCTCCCCAACTTAAACAAATGCTCGTCCTCGAGCGGATTCAGAGTTGTACTAGAAGCCACCCAATAGCCGAATGACCTTACTAAGCATATATCCGGGTGATCATACGTCACCCTATCTCACATAAGTCCGAAAACACCACATAGTCAAAATTTCACAGACCATCTGAACCATAAATCACATTGTACTTTCTGAAATCATATGCCAAATGCAAATCCCATTCCTGTACTCAGGATACACTAGAATCCACTGCAATAAGCCATACTCACCACTCCGGGTGAGATCATATGATGTATCGAACAACCCAATCACTCGAGACGATAGTCTCTAATCACAACAACTGGCCACAATCACCAAATACTAGCTGAAAACCTTTTTCATTAGATAGAGTCTTATTCCAACACCTCCATATCCTGCCCACGGCAGTTGAAGCACGCGATATACCGAACCCATCTCTCAGGTTAACCATTCGTGAATCTATTTCTCTTTTAAAATTGATACCACAATAAGTTTCGGAGCCAAACCTCGATATTACCTTTCTAACGAGCTGAAATCATATATGCTCGCTCTCATTAATGACTTGAATGATCATTTCGGTTATAACACACCACACTGGTAACATGACACCTCAACACCGGCCTAAGCCACGACGAGCACAACATAGGCTCCAATAAGAACGATCTGAACAAGCTCGAATCATGACAACCGGCTCACACACAAGAGCTATAATTCAAATTCCTCAATACCATCACAACACATAACTGAAATCTTGTCTCACATCATAGGATTAGAGTGCCTGAATCCTCCTCGAAAGGTCATAACATCACGTGGCCTTGCCACAACTCATGATTCTATCCAAACACTATTACCCATGGAGCATCTCAAGTCGAGATGTTCAAAACGGTCAGCCACACACATATTTAGGTCTGACTCAAGCAATCAATCACACGCGGTGATACATTTAGTATATGCTATCGAATCCTGAATGGACACAACCGATGTGCTATTCCCCGAGCGATACCCAATACGGACTATTCCTCAAAAGAGAGGAAGTATTGTATACAAGGTACATATAGGAAGCTATATTTCCCACATCACACTGTTGCGGCGCGCAACCCGTTCCAATAGCATACCTGTGGCGGCATGCCACCCGATCCAGATACCATACATGTGGCGGCGTGCCACCCGATCCAGATACTATACATGTGGCGGCGTGCCACCCGATCCAGATACTATACATGTATATATTGCCCCCTGCTGGAGCATGATCTGATGCGCTCTGCCATGCAGTTTGCGACATGTTTCTAACATAGTCCATATCACATTAGTCTGGACAACCTGGCTTATGACAACCAGTCAGCAATCATATATCATTATTCAAATTCATCATATCAAGTAACGAGATAGCCACTAGAGCTTCCAATTTCCGATAACCGCTACACTGTGCCGATACACACGATATACCACCGCTGCGTAGGCGGGTTACGAGAACTTCTAGTCTCCAACACATACATAACACAGGAATCACTATGCCTGATTACGTACTTCACCGTACGATTACATAACGCACCTCAAGCGTCCATTCATACCACGAAAGCCATTCATAAATTTCACTATGTCATCATCGACTCAATTATTACAGTCGATCCAACGAGAAAATACCACCATACTACTACATATTATCAATTTACATCACCTTGTCCATTTGCACCATATACCCCGCCAAATTACTAGAATAGCAGTACCATTTTCTTAAATCATCAGAAAGATCAATTCTTGAATCACCTGCAGCCGTCCGCGCTGCTCAATAATTTTATTGACTTCCCATATATTATGAACCGATCTCAAAACCTTGAATATGCCATTATCAACTTTCCATAACACATCGCGTATACCATATCACACTAAGACAACATGGAAATTCATATCCCTTTCCTCCGCAACAAACATCGGCGCACTCAACTCGTCAAGGGCTTTCATGATCCCATATAGAGAAAACTCATTACACATTCCCAGCCTTGCATACCAACAGGAAATACACTCATTTTTCAAACCACATTAAAACACATCATAAACTCTTTCTCCCAATCACATTGCATAATTTAACTGCCAGGACTGAGTCCTTATACACATATTATACCCATATCGGGTTACACAACTGCCAGCTCTCAAAAGCTTTGTTGCACAATATCTGTAAGACTCATTATTTCAACCATATACCAGGAATTAGTCGTATTCCTTTTCATACCATTCTGGTTTATTAACAAGTTGTTCCATTTACTCAGTTTCCTTTCTGATTCATCTTTGATTTAATATTAGCCACTACTGTAGCACCATAACACACGAACTCATTCCACACGAGACTCGTACATAAGACCACACGGTCTAAGACATATAGGCCACTAAATACTCTCTCTATATTTCCCAGAAGGATCACATCCTACAATACTTTATTTTGAATAACCTCTTGCGATTTGAATTCGTTATCATTACCTTCCAATACGGATTACATAGAATCCCATCATTCACATAATATAACACAAGTACCGATCTCTTCTAACGAAACCGCCATCTTTAGCCACATGCACAATCTTAAGACACCTTACCGTTACAAGCAAAAATCCGGAACACTGCAAAACCATTCTCGGGCATCATTCACCCTTATCTTGCTGTAATTCAATTGTCCTATTGAATAGAACCACTCGTGTTTTGTTAGAACTCTGACATCGCAGAACATGATTACTTACAAATACAATCAGCTATCTTTCTTTTCTATACACCAGACATTCCTTACCAACAGTAGTTCAAAACATCCTAGTATTTCTTCAAATCTACGAAGCACCATAAGCCTTTATCAAAATTTCCCAACATACCTAGAGACAGAGCCAACACAACACACGACAGTGCAATCAGATAATCAATAACAACCTCCCCAACTTAGCTCGAAGTCGTTCATCAAAGCACTTTCAACCACTCATATTATTATTACTCAAATGATGCCACAAAGTTCTAGTTAGATTAAACTCAGTCATTTACAAGCTTCGGCGGAGATTCGAATCATCAGAAATATTAACCCTTTTGCAATTCTTGCGTTCATTCACACACAACAGTTACGCCCCCTCTTTAGGTGGCAATATCTTTTCTAAGTCCCGGATTTTCCAAAAATTTCGGCAGAGTTTCCTTTGTAAATTGGCCTATCCATCTGCCAGAGAATCACCAAACCATTCTAACAATACATCCACAACTCCACAAGATATCACAATGTATTTCAACAACATTAAATCTCAATACTATATGAATCATATTATCATAATTTATACTTGAACCTGCGTTGTACCTGCTCGAATCATAACACATATCAAATACCTTTCAATTACACATGAGGATCAATCCACCTACCTCGCCTCAATTTAGCATTTCAGCGCAATACCTTCCACTATGATACACATAGCATAATCACTTTAGTCTTCCTGAGTTTGAACTCATTCCACTACACATAAGGCACTTTACCTTCCAATTAAGAGGCGATGAAAATATTTCTCACACCCATAGCTAGTGCTACGCATCAAATCACAATAAGAACCGAATACCTTACAACTTTCCCATTATCAAACTGCCATTTTCACAATTAATATCAATACCGATCGTATAAACTTCATAATACCGACTCGTGAAATTAACACCTTGGTGCTCAAGCCATAGACAATGATTTCGCCTCAAGTCTTCCTGACATGCCCAACATGAACTCATAGAGATTATATCTCGTCCCTCGATTGGGGAATCATAAGCCATCAAGGCAAATTTATTACTGAGCGCTCGATGCGTACACAGACGTGTGGAAGGAATTTCAAAAATTATATTTCAAGCTGAATCAAGTACGCACGATAGAATTCCAAGAAATGTGAAGTGTTTCCTAAAGGTTCGCAGCCTCCCGAGGATAAGTACAGGCGTCCCCGTACCGATCCACAAGACTCTACTAACCGGCTCAAGACTCACGAGGCCTAGTAAACCTAGGCTCTGATACCAACTTGTCACGACCCCAAATCCGGTCGTGATGGCGCCCAGCACACTGCTAGGCCAGCCCGACCAATCAACAACAATCATAGAGCTATGAGCTCGCCTTATCCCATTCAAACATAACCATTGTAAATTAACAGTAATGGATATATCAAAAACGGGGAAACCAAGTCCCAACGCATACCAACTCCCATGGACCGAAGGGTCAAGAGTCATGAGCCTCTACAGAACATAAGTGTAATACGGTTTACAACCAAAGCTCAGAGCGGAAAGAAATAACAATTCATAATCAAAGACAGTAGGGAGGGATATCGGGTCCTGCGGACGTCGGCAGCTACCTCGAAGTCTCCACAGAACGGGAATAATAAAGCAGTTGCGACAGCTCAACTGCCCTTCTGAACCTGTATATCTGCACACAAAAAAATGCAGGGGAGTGGGGTGAGTATATTTCAACTCAGTGAGCAGCAATAATAAATAATAACTGGAAGTAAGAACTCCTGTACTCCACAGACCCCACTTTGTGGGAACATACTGGGTAGTTGTTGTTGTTGTTGTTGTTGAGTAAAAAGTATATAATAATAGCTGAAAGCAGGAAATCCACAGAATACCACAAAGCAAAGCTAAACTACAGTCTGGTACCTATCACGAACTAACAACAATAACAAATCACAACTAGCACAGATAATCAACAAACAAAAATGCAATGCAATGCACATGACCGCTACGGCGTGTAGCCCGATCCGTTTAACGTCGACGGCGCTCACCGGGTGTGTGTACAGACTCCGGAGGGGATCCTTCAGCCCAAGCGCAATATCATATCATCTACTGCGGCGTGCAGCCGGATCTTTATATCATCTGCTGCGGCGTGCATCCCGATCCATCCTCAGTCCACAACATGCATATGAGTCACACAACAGTTCAAATTATTTATTTCTAGGTTCTAGTTCATTAATACTGCGGCGTGCAGTCCGTCCCACATGTATATTACATGTATATTGCATGTACATTACTGCGGCGTGCAGTCCGATCCAATATAGGTATCTATATACATAATACCTCATAACGGGTCCTCGACCCTATCCCAGTCAATATGCACTTGGCCTCTCAGGCCCAATATAATATATCATAGCGAGTCCTTGACCCCGTCTCAGCTAATATAGACTTGGCCTTTCAGGCCCAATATAATATCTCATAGTGGGTCCTTGACCCTATCTCATCTCAATCGGTATAGACTTGGCCTTTCAGGCCCATTCAGCTAGAACAGGGAATTCCGCCTTAGATAATCTCTCTCAATGTACACATCTAGTACGGGCTCATATTATGCTATACAGCTAGAGCTACGGCTGAGTGTATGTTTCCAACACGATATAAAGGTCACCTAGCTCTATAGGTTCCCTAATGTTCTACAGATCGGCACAAGGCCCCAAACATGACTATCAGCCCAATTGCACAGTTATAAACTTATTATCAGTCATAACACACAGTATACTATTAGTCGGGAAGGACTAAGTCCGAACCCCCAATCACAATATCACCACGCCCGTCATAGAACGCGTATTTCATCTCAATATAGCACTGTGAAGTGCTAGTACGGGGTTTCAAACCCTCAGTACATTATTTACTACTACCACTCACCTCGATCCGATAGAAGCCTTAATCCGTCTTGCGCTCGCCTCGCAATTCAATCATCTTGAATGCCGAATCTGCTCAAAATCAATGAGAATACATCAATATAGGCTAATTAAACACAACCCATTCGAAATAACTCAATTTACATCAAAATTCCCAAAGTTGCCAAAACCCGAGCCCCGGGCCCACATTCCGAAAATTTACGAAATTCACATTTCCGGAACCCTCGTCTCGCCACGAGTCCATACATATAAAATTTACCAAAATCGGACTCTGTTTGCCCACTCAAATCCTTGTTTTTCTTCAATTTAGGCTTATGGCTCAAACCCACATTTAATCTCCCATTTACAGAGAATTAACCAAGGATTTCATGTTAAAATGATGTAATTAAGCCACAAAACTTACCTCCAACGAAACCCCGATGATTTCCCAGCAATCTCCCGTCAATTTCTCCTCTTGGAACTCAAAAATGGAGTTTTGGGTTAATGAACCCGTATGTGAAATGTTCTGTAATTAAACTCACTGCCAGAGCAATTTGCTCTACGCGTTCGCGATGGTCTCCACGCGTTCGCGATGCTTGGCTTCCAGTTACTCTACGCGAACGCGACAATTCCCACGCGTTCGCGATGAACAAACATCCCAGTCGCTCAAAATCCTTCTACGCGAACGCGTCTACCCCTCACGCGATCGCGATGGTCTCCATCTTTCTCCTACACGAACGCGACCTCCTGGGACGCGAACGCGAAGCTTCGCCAACCTTGCCTACGCGAACGCGACAGCCTGACCGCGAACGCGATGCCTTAGCCAGCTCTGCCTTCGCGAACGCGACCTGGGCCACGCGAACGCGAAGGCTTAAGGCCCGCTGCACCAACCTGCAATTTACAGCAGACTTTTCATACTCCAAAAATGCCGGATGATGGTCCGGATTCACCCCGAGGCCCCCGGGACCCCAACGAAAACCACCAACATACTCCAAAACACGATACGGACTTGTTCCAATCATAAAAACACCATCCTAAACATCAAAATCATCAATTACACACGGATTCAAGCTTATATTTATTCGAAACTTTCAAAACTAACATTCAATCCAAAACCCGATCAAACGATGTCCGAATGACCTGAAAATTTGCAGGCACATCCAAAATCACCTAACGAAGCTACTGCCACTGTCGGAATTCCATTCCGACCCCCGGATCAAAATCTCACCTACCGTTCGGATTTCGCCAAAATTCAACCTTAGCCAATTCAAGCCTATTTCTACACCGGGCCTCCAAAATCAATTCCGATCGCTCCCCTAAGTCACAAATCACCTCTCGGAACTAATCGAATCATCAGAATCCGATTCTGAGCCCTCTAACCAAATAGTCAACTCCGGATTGACTTTCCTTATTCAAGTCTCTTTCAAAAAGGCTATATGCCTCATTTTCAATCCAAATCACTCCTAAATCACCCGATAGACCCTAACACTGATATAAAAGCATAAAACATGCAATTGCAACATGACGGCTTGAAATATTCCCTCGCGGAAATGTTGAAAGGCTGTATCCGTAAAATTAGGTTTGAGTCATCGCTCAACTTTTCAAAAAATATCCACTTTATCAAATAAGCCATTACATGGCCGGTTTTTGTTGAAATAGCCACATTTTTGCATTTTTAACTTCCTCAGTCTTGTGTTGGCCTATGTCGGTGTTGAACCCATAGGCCCCAGGATAAAAATTTTGAATTTGCATCTTCTTAAAGCCACTTTGCCTAAATAAGCCATTACATGGCCAATTTATGAAAAATAGTCTTGTGTTGGTTTATGGTGATGCCGAACGATGCCCCATGAGCCACACGATAAAAAAAATATTCAAGTTTATCTTTCTTAAATTAAATTTTTGCAAAAAATAGTCATTTTGTCAAATAAGCCATTTTGTGGCCAATTTTGTAAAAATAGGCATAATTGACACCAAAAATATTCGTAGAAATCTCCTACACAAGTTTGTAGTTGGAGTCGGCTTCAATAATTTTCCTTCAAAGAAAAAAAAATTAAAAAAATAATCAAAGAAACATCTCTTTATTTCTTGCATTAATTTGCAAGAACTACTCTCGGTCTGATTCATGCGGGGTCATGATACGTAGGCAATCCACATAGGATTCGACCATATCCATAACCAAAAAGGAAAAAGGAAAAAAAACCACAAAAAGGGAAAAAAGAAAAGAAAATAGTAAAAAAAAAGGTAATCAATAAGCGCAATACCTTAATGCTGACATGGTGGCTTTATTTTGTTGTGTCCGTTTCCAGGAAGGTGGTTGGTTGTGGTTCCAAAATAACTCTTCCCTATAATACAACGTCAGAGGACAATGGCAGAGAATCTCAAGGCTGAGTGGGTTGGTAGCGGCACCCGACAACAGCTGGTTGAACGGAACCACATGTTAGTTGAAGAAGTCAAAATATTGAGACAACACGTGGCTGAAATGTATCGGGCATGGATGGATGGAAAAGCACTACCCCCGCCACCACCTAGTTTCATGGACCCTGTCCTTACACCGAACCCGATGCCAAATATACCTGCCTATCGCAGCCTTTCCAGCCACCCCAATAGCTCCATCACTCGGTATCCATATATTTTCCCCCAGGAATGCGCTCCAATCACATCCACTGTTCCCGACGATAAACACCCACCCGAAGCTCATGTTGCCCAACATTATCCCTCCGAGGTTGCTCATCAGGACCCCAAACAGAGCCCGCAGGTTGAACCTCCCCAACGACAAGGTCCAGTGGTCGTCTTTGCTAAAGGCCCTCTATATCGAACTCATGGATATCCTTGTAATTCTCCCGGCCCTTACTTCTCCCCACGAGCATACCAGAAACCCCACGGGTAAGGTTTTAGGCCAAATCAGGCCTTTAAAAATGAGAGGCTACTGGAACGAGAAAAGGCTCTCACCCCTTTGGGAGAATCGTATGCCAGTTTGTTCCACAAGTTGAAGCAACTGGGCATGTTGAAACCAATTCAGATAAAAATGCCAAATCATCGATCAAAGAGGTGTGATTTTTCTCAAATGTGCGCATATTGCTCAGACGCCCCGGGGCATGACACAGAAAAATGTTGGAAGCTAAAAAAAGCAATTCAGGAGCTTATCAATGCAGGCTACATTGCCGTACAAAATCCGGATATAGTCGACACCCGTATGGTTGATGCAGAAGGCAGTGGCTAAAGATATTGTGCTTGGTATTTGGAAATATGCTTCATTTGGGGTTTATCCAAAGTAGAGTTTTTTTTGGTGGCTTATTTTGTTGTCATCTCTATTGACCGGGTTATTTCAGGGTTGTAATCCGGACGTTGTCTTGAGAGTCAAAATCCTTCTATCTTTCTATCTTTGCTTTGTTTAGTAATAAAAATGGTTTAGTGCCGTCTAGGTTTGTAATTATAGTCTAGTTTGTTCATTTTGTTGTTCATCTTGTTGTTTCAACCCATCGGTTTAATACAACTCTTTCTTTCCCATCATTCCATTTCTGATCACTTTGCATTTCTTCTCATACTGACTTTAGCAACATGACATGCACATAATTCTAAGCCTGGTTTTTAAAAGTCAATGAAATAATGTTGAAGATGTAATGATACTCGGAAGAAATAAAAACATATTGGAATACTGTGAAGCCGGAATCAAGTGAATACTAGGGGGAAACATAACATAAAGAAATGCCTTGGAGATGCATCATGCTTCATCGGTTTAAAGCCAAAGGCAAAAGTACCCCAAGACTAAAGGAACCATTCGTGGTATCGAGATTGTTGCCCAATGGCATTGAGAATCGTAAAAAATAGAAGGCAAATATGTGAATCGGTCGAAAGATAGTTTGTACTTGGTAGGTCTTGAAGATTGGAATGACGAAGGCATTTCGTTCGGCTATCTAAATACTTCGTCCATTGCTACCCCTTTGAGCCATACTATATTTTCTTTCATATCCCTCTTTCGGAATCAACAACAAAAATTGAGGATTGAGCGGGGAAATCAAATGGAGAAAAGAAGATAATGAAAAGAAAAAAAAAGAGAAAGAAAAAGCGAAAAAAAAGAAGAAGAAAGAAAAAGAAAAGAAAAGAAGAGAAAAAGAAAAAATCGGGAGAAGTCAAATCGCAACAAGGAAGTGATCTTATGGTCTGAACTACGTCTGACTTGATCCCGAAAGGGTACGTAGGCAGCCTCTCTGAGGTTCAGTCACAATAAATGAAAAATCTGAAATTTTTTTTTAAAAAAAAAAAATCCCCCGAGAAGGAAACCGGGGCAGAAGTTATGGTTATTGAAGAAATAAGATTCCGAAAGTTGTAACCTTTAACCCACATTGAAATAATTTTGAGCCTTTATATCCTTTTTCTAAACCCCATCCAAAAGCCTGCATTACGGTCCAAAGGAAGACCTTCCGATCAATCTTCAAGAAATGCCGAGTCAAGCGAACAAAGGTCAATCACATCAGGGGCAACACTCCAGTCCGAACAAAGGAGAGTGAAGAACTCAAACCACCACGAGACTCCAAGATGAGAGAAGTCAAAATGAGAGAGTCTTATCGGTGAAAACCCGCACGGGCACCGGAAGGCGACGGTGAGTTGAGAAAGAATGATCAAATGAGAGAGGCTTGTTGGTGAAAACCCTACGGGCGCTGCAAGTCGACTAAGGATCATATCAAAGAAATGAAGTATTGAAGACCGGTTTCACAGCAGAACTTTGCAACAAGAGTTGAACATCAACTTTGCTATACGGAGAAGGCCAAAAGTGCATGTCAAGGTCGCTAGAGTCGGTATT
The DNA here is from genome assembly GCA_032618575.1 of Nicotiana noctiflora. Classification (NCBI taxonomy): domain Eukaryota; kingdom Viridiplantae; phylum Streptophyta; class Magnoliopsida; order Solanales; family Solanaceae; genus Nicotiana; species Nicotiana noctiflora. The sequence goes on from JASVEL010006765.1 coordinate 45,900, forward strand.
CAAAATCCGTTAGGTCATTCGTCTGTAGGTTTCTTGTTAGGAATTGTATTTTCCTTTCTCTTTATTCTTCACACTTTGTTTTACCCTCCTTCTTATCGAGCCAGTCAGGTCATAACAAGTATAGAAATGATTTCAAAATTTGCCACCAAGCTTTCCAATTGCACAAGATGGGATTTCAGCCAACACGACAATTGTCGTAAGTCAGGGAATTACAAGGCCAGTGATTTAAGCCAAAAGAGCAACATGTGCAATGAAATGGGAAACAACTAAATGTTTGGGGATCATGCAAGACACAAAGGTCGGCAAAATGCCAACTCAGGGAAGATATAGCAAATGGAAGTACGGGGTTCGAACGGAGAGGAGGTATATCTTCTGACAAAAGAAAGAGCCAGTCAAGAGACACCCAAGGTTATCAAATGAAATCATTGAAGGAATCACAGACTACAAGATCAGATTTTGTGAGATCCGTCAAGAAAGGAACAGTATACATGCAGTAAGGAAGACGGATTTTTGGATAGTCGGTGAACAGGAAAGGCATTCAAGTGGAAAGCAGTCGCCACCAAAGTTCAAGGCCACAACCAACCACCGCATTTAAACTAACAGATTTTTTCTTTGCTTTGAAACAGGGACATAGATGTTATTGAACTGATAGAGCTAACAGTGTCCAATGGGCATAAACTCATTTTGGTTGTGATGGGTTACTTTACCACATTGGGCCGAGGTAAAGGGGAAATTTGTACCAAATTGGCAGGGACCATTTGTGGTATCGCGGGTGTTGTCCAATGGGGCATTATATTTGACAGATGTTGAAGGAAAGTGCGTAGAGACTGCTATCAATTCAGATGCGGTCAAAAGATACTATGTATGACTCTTTTTCAATTGTATGTTCCGTATTTTGTTGCGATTTTGGAATTGAAATGACGAAGGCTTTTTATTCTCTATCCAAACACTTTATCCATTGACAACCCCTTTTGAGCCTTAATGAATATTTTCTTTCATACCCCTCTCTCGGAATCTCTTATAGCGCAATAAGGAAAATGAAGATTAAAATTGACAAAATGGGAAGTGATGACCGAATGAAAAAGAAAAAAAAAAGAGAGAAAAAAAAAAAGAAAAGAAAAAAAAAAGAAAAAGAAAAAGAAAAAGACAAAAATCGGGAAGAAATCCATCTAACTTATAAAGTTGGATGAACTACGTCTGACTTGATCCCGAAAGGGTACGTAGGCAGCCTCTCCGAGGTTCAGTCACAATAAAGAAAAAATCAAAAAAATTCCCCACATATTGAAACTGGGGCAGAAGTTATGTTTAATAATTCCGAGAGTTGTAAATATTTTTTAACCCTCGTGAAATTTTGAGCCTTTATACCTTTCTTTCTAAACCCGTCCAAAAGCCACGTTACAGTCCAAAGAAAGACCTTCTGATCAATTTTGAAATGATAACAAATACAACGAAGGAAGAGCGAAACATCGGACAATACCCGTGGTAAGAAAACAAAATACAAAAAGAAAAATGAGAAAAAATAAAAAAAATGAGAGAGTCTCATCAGTGAAAACCTTAACCGGCACTGTGAGATGATGGTGAGGTTGAGAGAATAAATGAGAGAGTCTTATTGGTGAAAACCTTTCGAGGCACCGTAAGGCGATCATCAGAAAAGAGAAAAGGCAACAAAAAAGAGTATCGGTTTGGGTCAAAGGCAATTCAGAGTCAGAATAATGATTGGAACGAACTGGGTCAGAGTTTAAATACATGGCATGGTCAGCGGAATCAGCCAGCAAATACCCAGATAAGTTCTAACTACCAGCTCCTGATAATGAAAGTCAGCCAGCAAATACCCAGATAAGTTCTATCATCTCTCCAAAACACCCTTACCTTTCTTTCATTTTTCTGCATTTCATTGTTTACCTTTTGAAAGCTAACTACCAGCGCCTGATGAGAAAGCTGAAACAACACTGGGTCAGAAAGAAGGAAGAATTGGGAAGGAAATAAGGAAGCTTGGCAAAACATGGCCAAAGGAAAAGAAAACAAAACAAAAATAGAAAAGTGAGAAAATACAAAAAGAGTCTGCAAGGGATAAGCAATTAAAAGTTATGCAGCATGAGAAAAGCAAAAGAAGGAAGAAATAAGAAGCAGGGATGGCAGATGCCAGTTGCCAGCAGTTTATATCTAATAAATTTTGTTTCATGATTCATGCAGGAACAAAGTGTCATTATTCACTTTAAAGCGTATGTGACCAATGTGGAAAAATAAAAAACACCCAAAAAAGAGGAAAGTTTGACGATAAGTAGAGAAATTCACAGATGAAAGACAATTGGTAAAAGAAAATACCAAAAAGAGGAAGTTTTAAATCATGGTTGAAATCGGGGTGCCCGCCCGAAGAATGGTATGGCAATTTATTTTTAATGTTTATTGTTGAAGTCAGGGTGCCCGCCTGGAGAATGGAATGGCATTTTACTTTAAGTTTTAATTGAAGTTTTAAATTGTTGTTGAAGTCGGGGTACCCGCCCGAAGAATGGTATGGCGATTTATTTTAAGTTTTTTGTGAAAGTCAGGGTGCCCGCCTGGAGAATGGAATGGCATTTTACTTTAAGTTTTTAATTGAAGTTTTAAATTGTTGTTGAAGTCGGGGTGCCCGCCCGAAGAATGGTATGGCGATTTATTTTAAGTTTTTTGTGAAAGTCAGGCGCCCGCCTGGAGAATGGAATGGCATTTTACTTTAAGTTTTTAATTGAAGTTTTAAAGTTTGTTGTTGAAGTTAGGGTGCCCGCCTGGAAAATGGAATGGAATTTTACTTTAAGTTTTAGTTGAAGTTTTAAATTGTTGTTGAAGTCGGGGTGCCCGCCCGAAGAATGGTATGGCAATTTATTTTTTAAAGTTTTTGTTGAAGTCAGGGTGCCCGCCTGGAGAATGGAATGGCGATTTATTTTTCGAAGTTTATTGTTGGAGTCAGGTGCCCGCCTGAAGAATGGAATGGCAATTTAATTTCTCTTAGGCGCCCACCTTCTAATACGGGAATACATTTCTGCATTGCACGTTTAAATTCTGTTAGGTGCCCACCTTCTAATACGGGAATATTTTTCTGCATCGCACTTCATACATATCTGCATTTTTAAAAAAAAAGGAAAAGAAAAGCATTGCACGTTTAAATTCTGTTAGGCGCCCACCTTTTAATACGGGAATACATTTCTACATTGCACGTTTAATTTCTGTTAGGTGCCCACCTTCTAATACGGGAATACATTTCCGCATTGCACGTTTACTTTCTGTTAGGCGCCCACCTTCTAATACGGGAATACATTTCTGCATTGCACGTTTAATTTCTGTTAGGTGCCCACTTTCAAATACGGGAATATTTTTCTGCATCGCATTTCATACATATCTGCATTTAAAAAGAAAAAAAAAGGAAAAAGAAAAAGAAAAAAAAGAAAAAATATGAAAAGAAGAAAAAAAAAATGAAAAAAACAAAATGAAAAAATTCGGACATTCAATAACATGATATGCCCAGTCACCATACTGGGGCAGAAAAATCTTTCTTTGGTTGTTTATTTAGTCACAAGCAGGGGTCCACCTGGAGAATGGACGAAATATTTCATATTGAAGAGGTTGAACAAGTCAAGGCAATAACAAGAATGCCGGTGAAAAGTTGAACAAGTTCAAGGCAATAACAAGAATGCCATTGGAGCGAAGATACAAGTTGAAGGCAATAACAAGAATGCCGTTGCAATGAATACAAGACACAAGATCAAGAAAATACAAAAAGACAAGTTGGAAGACATAGATAGGATTTTTGTAATTCATAGGCTGTAGCTTAGGCTAGCTCCTTTTATCTTTACCCTGGTGTAATAAGGAGTCAGTCAGCAATGACAGCAGTAACAACAACAACAGCAGTGAGATCACAGTCCTTGGTAGTCCCAGCTACCAGACCTTCCCGAACTACACTGACCTGATTCCTGTTTAGCCCAGGATATGTAGGCAACCTCTGAAGCAGGGCGCGGTCAAAGCTTTTCAAAATGCTTCACAATGGAATACTCGAACGGGTAAAAATCGTTCATAGTTGCTCACTTATCTTTGCACGGAAACTCTTCGTGTCCCCGAGCAAAGAGGGAGAGTGTGAGCACGTGATTTTTACCCTACACATGAGTTATTCCTATAAAATTCAAAATAAATAATTTTTCCTTAGTTTTATAATTTTGTGTGAATTTTGTGTTAGTTGTTTTGCATGTTATTTGCGTGTGATAAATGAAAATACAAAAATTTGCATCTTTAGGAAATTAATTCTTTTTCTAACAAATTAAAGAAAAATAAAAAAAAATTAGTTAGCTTTTAAATTGAAAATTGCCAAAAAAGAAGGTAATTAGTTAGTTTTAATTAGTTCCAAATAATTACAAAGTAGGAAAATACAGAAAATATAAAAAAAAAAGAAAAAAAAATTAAAATACAATGCAAAATACAATAACAAAAGGCAAGACTTGGGCCAAATAACACCCAAACACACAGGCCCAACCGGAATTACCGGCCCAAATCGGCCAACCCCCAGCCCAAACGACCCAGACCCACTCTCCCCAGCCCAACGCCCTGCCCGGATCCCCTTCCCCTTTAATCTCAACCATAGATTCATCTTGATCCAACGGCCATAATTAGTTATTACATATACACAGACCAAAACCTTTAAAAAACATAACTCTTACAAAAAAACCTTAAACACATTAACTCTGATCCTTCATCTCTTCAGTTACAAGCCGTCTCCCCCATCTCTCCTTCATAACCATGGCCGCCGCTTAGGGTTCCGCCTCCCACAGCGGCGGCAGGCTTCTATTCCGGCCAAAAATGACACCAAACGGCTCTCCTTATCCTCCTCATCACCGTCCTATTAGCTTTCTTCTCCAAATACCATCGCAACACCTCCAAAAATTGAACCCTAGTTGCGCCGCCACCCACCTCCCATGGCGGCGCCGCTCCAAAACTATCCCAAATCAACCCCTACCCTTCTTTCAACACCCCTCATGCCGTGACACAATAGTTTTAAGCCGAGAAGCCGCCGGAATTTAAGAAAATTCAAGAACAAAGCTTGTTCGACAAAGATTCGAAGGCTGCCGGATGAAAGCATGAAGATGATAAAGGAAAACAGAAAAGATTCAGAAGAAAAAGCAAAAAACAAAAAGGGGAAAACAGAAAAGAAAAATAAAACGGCAAAAAGCTAAGTATTTCTTCTTCTTTGTTTCTCTGTTTTTCTTAATTTGTTTGTTTGAATTTTTCTTGTCTTCTTCATATAACTAAAAAAAAGATTCGTAATTAGTTTTAAGGATTGATTAAATTCGGATAATGTTCGGTATGGATTTTGTTCGTTTCATCCTGAAATCAATCAATTTGGTGACTATTTGAGAATTAGTGAATCTGTTTTTAGAAATTAATCAGTGGTAACAGATTAGTTTTAGGTTTTGGTTGATTAATTAGTATTCAATACTGTTTTATCAACCGCTTAGAATAATAGGACTTACCCATTCGGCTAAAATTGTTGTTTATGATTCTATTTCTTGTGTCGAGGGTTAGTCGATTGAAAGCGTTGCGAATTTGTTCCTTGATTCATGATTTTTTGTTAGTTTCTGGATTTTTAGATTATGCTGGATTGCTGTTAAAAAATATTAGTTTCTGTTTCCTTTAGATTTTGGGAATTATCTGTTAATGGTTGAAATTTGTCAATTGATAGTTTTGAATATGTTTGAGACGATTGATTAGTGGAATTGTGATTAGTGTTGATGAACACTTAGGGTTGATTGGGTATAGCTGTTAGTTCGACTATTAGATTGTCTCTTAGACTATTTTAGATTCAAGATAGGTCGATAATTACAATCACATGATTAGTATCCACCTAAGGTGTTTTACTTGATAGATTCAAAAGCGATTAGTTACTTCGATTAATAGGACTCACCATCTATCAAATTGTTTTCCGAGTCTTGTTAATTGAGTAATAGATCAAAAGTGGCTATGTTTGTAAGATTACCTAGGGTTGGCTATTGATGTAGTGTGGTTCTAATTAGTTGAACTAATCTGATTTTTTAAAGTAGTCAAAGAGACCAATTGGTTAGTTGAGAAATAGTCACTTAATTGTGGCTATTAGATAATACAATCTGAAAATGGGTTAAAATAGAGATAAATTGCAGAATTTAGGAATGTAATAAGCCTTAAGAAGTAGGGGTTAATTGGGAAAAAGAATTGGTAAACTTGTAATAGGATTAATAGGAAAAGGGTGCAATTGGAATAAGAAATGGTAAAGTTGTTATAAATATAGAGCATTAAGGGCAACTTGGGGATAAAAAGGGTAGAATTAGTAGTTGTCCTTAACAAGTGAGGGCACAATAGGTAATACAAGGGAAATAGAACATGGTAGAGTATTCTAGAAGGGGTCTTAGTGTAGAATTCAATAAAATAATTGCACTAACTTGTGCAACAAGCTAAGAATTGGTGGGTTTTTAATAAAATTCGGATTTCTTGATTTTGGCCTATAAATAGGCATTTTTCAGCATTAATAAGGGGGTTCCTTCTGATTTTTAGACTTTTCTTGTAGAATTTTGAACCATATGAACCCTAGAAAAATCCAAAAAAAATACATATTAAACTTCAGATCTGAAATTAACATTTCAGATTTGTTTTTCTTCTCTTTTATCTTCAAATGGTCTTCAAAAACACAAAAATAATAGTAGATTCAGTAGGTAACTGTTATTTGAGTGAGATTTGGTTGCAAAACAACTTGAAATTTTGAAAATCATCTCCTGGGTTTAATATTTGATTTCACTGCTGCTATTGAAACATTGAGCTGCTGATGCTAGTTGTTTACTGCTGAATTTGCTTTGCTGAATCCTGTTCTACTGTTGCTGTTATAGATCTAATGGGCTTGTTCACCATTTCAGGTACACATTTGTAACCTCAAGCTCACAGAAATGAAGTGAATAAATTGGAATGTCATGAACCTTGTTTTTTCCTGTTTGCTATTCTATTTTAGTTGTAACTAATTCTAATTATGGATTGGACTGTTATGGGTTCGGATGGACTGAATTGTTTAAGTTTGGTCTATGTGGAAAGAGAATACTATTTTTCCTTTTCTGAATTTGTTGTCTGATTCCAATAGCCGAATAACTTAGAAGTAGCATTTTGGGTGAAAATTATTATGTCTTGATTCAAGCGGCAACTTTGTTAATAGTTGATAACACGTGGTTTGAAAAATGTTGATATAAGAACTCCAATTTCAGAGATTGTATGAACCTCTCCTTCTTTTTCTCTTCTCACCCGTAATTTGCCACAGTGTGCATATAATCCTTCTTATTTGAGATTAGATTAGTTATAATACCTCTTGTGAGACTAATTGGTTTTATTAGTATTAAATAAATAGATTCTAGAATACTCACGTATGATAAATAGGTCACTATCCATGTATTCAATGAAAAGTATTTTCTTCCTGGGAATAAGAAGACTCTCATTAGTATATTTAAAGATAAGGACCTCAAACGTATGATTAATTTCTTCTAGGATACTGATCAAATTGAGATTTTTATTATTTATGATGAAGCTGTTGTGAGAAACGTGCCCAATGTCTCTGTCAGTAGTTTTGAATTGGCTGAGGATTTTATGCCGGCCTAGTGATGGCTTCGAAGAAAATTGCAATAATGTCAATCGGGAGGAGAGTTTATGACAAATAAAATCCCTAAGTCCATGGCCCTCACAAATGGTTTTTTTTTTTTTTAGGAATTTTGAGGTGTGCCATATTGAATAACACCAATAGCTTATTCCAAAGCTTAGTTTGAGCTTCCTGTTGGAATCAAGGCGCTAAATAAAATCACAAACTGAATGACCCTCTTTTATTATGAATTGAACCTTAGATTTCGAGGCGTGCCATTTAGCAAATTTCATGGCCCTCGCAAAGTACAAACGCGAAATTACTTTAGGCGCGTTAGTTAATAATAATACCTTCCTAATCACGGGTGCGCATTTATGTGACCCAAATCTCACTCTCGGCAAAACTGAAATACATTAAAGTCACAGGCGTACTGGTTGCGGTGTGACTCGAAATGTGTTTTCTAAAATTGAAAAGCGGAACATTAGAAGCACATAGTTAAAAATATAAAGAAATCAGATAAAAACAAAAATTGCAGTTGAGCGACCGCGCTAAAACCACGGAACTCGGGAATGCCTAACACCTTCTCCCGGGTTAACAGAATTCCTTATCCAGGTTTCTAGTTTCGCAGACTGTAATACAGAGTCATAAATTTCCTCGGTTCGGGATTAAGCCGGTGACTTGGGACACCATTATTTTCCCAAGTGGCGACTCTGAATAATTAGATAAATTGATCCCGTTCCGACTGTCCTTTAATTGGAAAAACTCCTTCACTGATTATTATTATATCTCTTCTCGGGGTGTAGTATTAAACAGTGGCACATTTACGTTTATACGTTGTGTGCATGTGAAAAAAGGGAGGTGTGACAACGGGTATAACGGGTTGGGGTTTTTTCGGGTAAAAATTGACCCGTACGGGTTACGGGTTAAAGGGGCCGGGCCGGGCCGGGTTTAACATTTTTTTTTTAAATTTTGTATAACTATTGTAATTTATTTAAAGAACACAAAGTAAATGATACTTGTGCACTTATAAAGTTTCAATGTAAGACTTTAAGTTTGTATTTCAAAAATAAGTTAGATGATTTAGTTTCAATTTAAGACTTTAAGTTTGAAATTGAAATTTAAAAATTGAAGTTTCAAATTTCAATTTAAGACTTTAAGTTTGAATTTCTAAATAATAATTTTAATTTAAGACTTTAAGTTTGCTTTCAAAATTAAAGTTCCAATTTAAGAATTTAAGTTTGATTTTTGAAACTTTAAATTTGACATTCAAACTTAAATTGTTAAAGTTTCAATTTAAGATTTTAAGTTTGAATTTCAAAATTAAAATGTTAAAGTTTCAATTTAACACTTTAACTTTGAATTTAAAATTTAAAGTTTCAATTTAAGTTATATTAAGAATTTGTATTACTTTAAAATATAAATTAAAGAATAGAAGGAATATGAGAAAAATTGCACTTGCTGCAAATTGCAAGTGCTTCTTTTATTTCATATTTCATAACTCAAATTTGAAAGTTACAAATTGAATGTTTACATCTTTTAAGACTTGAACAAATAACAATAAGTAAATTCGGATGGGTGACCACTTGTTAATATTTCTCCAAGTTCCTCGTCTTCTGGGCGATCAACATCTTCATGTCCTTGATTTCTTCAGTTGAATACTTGAATTCGTACAATGTGCATTAGCAACTTCAGTTATTGGATATCTATATTTATAGCAAACTTTTAAAAATAAATATGTATAGTTCCATCTAGTAACTCTCCAGTAGTAGGGTTAATAGTTGTTTGACTATCATCACCATCTAGGCCCCATTCTATCGGGTGTGCAGCTCTCATATGCCTACTAAGCGTTCCAGTTCCCCCTAAATTTCCTACAGTCAAATGTTTAAATGAAACTTTACCAATTTTGCATCTAACTCTATCAAAACCTTAAATTAATTCAAAAAAATTCCAAACCTTACTTCTTTTTCTACGATTAGTCGTCGGAGTCGTAGGTGGTCTACCACTAGTGCCACCACCACCACCCCTTGTATCAACTCCAACACTACCTACCCCAGCACTAGGTGCACTAGTAGGTGTAGCGGATATCTCTTCTTCAATTCTTATTTCATTATCTTCTATTCCATAATCTTCTTGTAATTGATCATAATCTATATTTTCATTAGGCGATGTTTCAGGAACAATAGATATTGGGCTATTACTACCAGATGCTGAAGAATTACCTCTACTTTTACTCCCCTTATCACTAACTTTTCTACACGCTTTTTTAGCAGCATTAAACATATTTTGAAATTTAAGGAATAAATAAGCTCAAAATAAATATGCAATTAAAATATTAATAAGAGAAAGAGTTGGAGGGAGTGCACCGAATTGGAGCACTTGGTTATGCAATTCCGAATTTCCGATGTTACCACGAACAAACGTCAAGCCAATATTCCAACTTGAAGTTCAAAACCCGAATGATAAAATACTAGATAAGTAGAGAATAGGTGAATGAGAGAATTTGAGATTGAGATGAGAATTTTGAGTGAGAAATGAAGAGGGGAGGGGGGGTATTTATAGATTTACATAAGGCTACATTTGTAAATTAAAAATGTGTTAAAAATTAAAAAAAAATGGCCAAAACTTAAATAGATCCGTTGGCCAACTGATTTTTTTGATTCTAGCCGTTTGGGCCTTTGGGGTGGGCCCCATATATCTGATTTTTTTTTTTTAAAAAAAAAAAATTTTTTTTTGACCGTTGAACCGGGCCGGGTTACCCGTTAAGGGTACTGTTTGCCGGACCGGGCCTACCCGGCTCCGGTTAACCGTTCACAAAAAATTCCCGGAACTAACCCCTACCCCATGATAACCCAGCCCACCCGGCCCCTTTGCTACCGGTCCGGGCCGGTTCCGGTTTCTACCGATCTGGGCCGGTCCGGAACCGATCCAACCCGACCCGTTTAACAGGTTTATATTAATTAACTTGGCTTCAATTCTTGAGAATGAACATTTTAGTTAAGCGTTTCCCCCTTGAATAAATCATATATAATGAGAACCCCAATAAAATTAAATGAAACTCTATCAACTTAGGAGTGGAAGACCCATTATTTACCTTTCCGCTCATTAATGGAATTTGTTTGATCAAGAGAAAGGAATTTGACAAATATTACTAGATTAAGTTACAACTACATAAAAAGTAAAATTATATAGTATAAAATTACTAGAGGGATAAGTCAGTTTCAAAATCATATAATATTCCCTCACATAATGAGGTTGACATGAATTACAGAATGGGATGAGATACTTTGCCAAAGGAAAAACTTTTGAAGAAAACTAAAACGTTATCTAACATGCATGTCTTAAATATTCGGCAGAATACATGAAACTCCCTAAATTTGACTTGGATTATTAATTCCCCTCTTAAATTATGCCCAGACTTTTACCCCCTACACTTGGATATTTGCAAGCATATACCCCCCCCCCCCAACGATCTCATGTTATAGAAGTGGTATACACTCGCCTGCTATGCAGACGCGGATGCAATGTAATGGTATCAGATTTAACTGAACTAGTACTTTTAGTGTGTAGTAATAATTTATGTGCAATAATTCATTAGTATTATAATATATAACAATGTCAATCTATAACTTTAAAAATACATTAAATTTAATACTAAAACTTTAAAGGCTGAACCCATAATACTTGAATCTTAGATCCGTCTCTGCAGCAATATGTATTTTTTATTCACTTGGCAATTTTTAAAAATAAAATATACTATTTTACCTTTTTAAATCATCTTTTTAGGGTCAAACTTGTGAAACAATTGGCCGAATACCATTATTATTATTATTATTATTATTATTATTATTATTATTATTGTCATTATTATTATTATTATTATTATTATTATTATTATTATTATTATTTATTTATTTTTATTTGGCTAAAAATGATAGCAAGCAATATATTTAATAAATTTAGCCCCAAAGAAAAACACAGTTAAACAAATAGGGATTTCATTTAAAAAGAATATAAAAATGTAAACACAGTTGAAACTTTTTATAATTGGCTAAAACTTTTTATTTGGATAGATATAATAGAGCTCTAGCAAAGTTTTTTTTTTTTACTAATATTTAAATGAATAATTATTGCATCTGAAGAAGAAACGCAAGAAATACATTGTTGGCACTCCATTATTTTGGCTACTTTTTTTATTTATCTAAATGTAGTTCCGGCCAAGTTTTGTTATATAAATTTGGCCCCAAAAAAGAAACAAATAGATATTGCATCAATGATAAGAAATTTAAAAAAATGCAAAGTTGGTAAAATAGGTCTTGTAAATTAAGATGAAGCAAGAATAAAAACACAATTGGAACCACTAAATTATTTTAGATGTCTATGTGGCTATTAACGGGTAGAAAATGCCTCACCCGGAAGCTGTTTTTTGTTCTTAGCTCCTACGCACCTACAAAGATAGCGTATTTACACTCTTTACCACATCAACGTTCAAGGGAAACTAATAATCCAAATTAAGTTTAGGGGTATTTTTAGGTATTCTGCCTATAACATTTTAGTACAATTGTTTTATTAGATTAGTAAATCTAGAGAGTATTCATGTTATATAGTACATGTTAATGTTTCAACAAAAGATAAATATAAAAGGTTACATTTCTAAGAAACTGACACATACATGCAGAGATTCAGGTTCTGGTGAAGAAAATGATGAAAAAGCTTCTACTAAATAGCAACAGCAAATTCTTAAAAATCATAGTGGAGGGGGCATTTTCCATAGGAAAATAAAGCTTACTTTGTATATATCTGGCAACAGAGATGAAGCCCCCATGCTTAAACAAATGCAAAGCAAATTGTTCTGTTTTGATGTCTAATCAAAGCCCCCATGCTCTAATGCTCTTTCTTAAATGAGTGGCAGTGGCAGTGCCTGTACTCTTTCAAATATATGAAATGACTCAACAAATGTTATCCTTGCCAAAATTGGAAATACAAAGTTGGAAAATATTCCTATGCTTAAGCTTCTTTTTGGTATTTTGATTACATTAATATATCTGACAAGCATCCTCATGTGCATCAATTTTCATATTAAGTTTAAAACTAACAACCAGGCCATGTGGGACCTTTTTGACAAGCTTAAATAGCAGCCATATTAGTTTTGCTAACATCAAGAAAATTTCATTTCTTCATGCCAAAAAGTGATTTAAACTAGCCAATATATCTTGTTTACTGCCTTTTTCACTTCTCTATCAACCTAAAATCATTTTGTTCAATGGCATCATCATATAACAAAATCATTTGTATGCTTGTCTTGTACATATTTCTTTCCCTTGCTCTTCAACAATTTGAGTTGGTAGATGCATCAAGGTTTTCAACATTTTCTCCACCTCCTCCAGTTGAGATTATACATAGGGAGATTTCATTTAACAGTTCCAACAAGTATGAAATAAAAGATACGCCAACTGTTACTCCAGGACATAGCCCTGGAATGGGGCATGATAATCCTCCAGGTGCCTCCTGAATGGCTTCTTTGTCAAGTCTCTATAAGTTGTCTCTATCCCTGATCGATAAGGTTTGATTGTTATCAATAAGTCTTTTTTTGACTACTGGGAGATGAGATTAATGCATGGTAAACATGATGGATATGAAGGGAGAGAAACAAAGTCAATGTGGTTGAAGGTAAAATTATTACAAATTTCGTTATCTTTTTACTTTTTAGTTTTAATAGTCCATACCTAAAAACACAAAGAGTGTTTCTTTCCTTTCTTCGTGTTGTAATTTTTTTTTGGGGTGGGGGTGGGGGTGGGGAATTGTGTTCTAAACCTCAAGTCTGTTTTTTTTTTCTCTTGTTCCTATGGGATGTAGAGAGTTTGAATTTATTTATCATGGCACATTATATATCTAAACTCCATTAAATATTGTTATCGATAAGTCTTGTTCTGTGTTCACTTTGGTGGAAATTTCTCTACTTAAAAACCGATATTCATAATACAAAGAAATGCTTTGTCATGAGTAACATAACTTCAAGCATGTGTATTCATGAAAATATTTCAAATCACTATCGATTAAATTAAATTTGGATAGAACAATTGCTCTGGTATGGATCTTGTTGCCCAACTCCCATTGCATTTTTTTTACATGTAATGAATTAAACATATTGTTGCCTTGATTGGACTGCCATATCGTCTGATACAAGACGTAGCTTTAATATAGTAAAGTAGAGTTGAAATTGATCAAAAAGAGGGAAATTAAGACTCAACGTAACTATATTTAGATCTTATGACAACAATGAAAACAATGGTTGTTGCAAGTAGAAATAAGGGTAATGGACGATGATGGACTGAAACTGTCGTCGTGAGTTTTGTCACGGGCCAATCGACTCCTCCACAGCGATAGTTTGGGAATAGCTCCACCAGACATAGAAGAAAGGAGTGTAGGACCGCACCGAATTGTAGCTCGTTTGAGGCTCAAAGTCCTACTTGACCACAAGCTAACCTTTGATTATATATTGTTATATACACAGTATGCATGAGTTATGCATATCTAATACATCCGTCATCCTCTCTTAGTTTAAAAGATTAGGTGAACGGCTATATGGGTTAATTCTTTTTATTTTTATTTTTATCCAATGCTTCTTGGCACGACCATGAGCCTATGACGAAGCTCATCTTTTCTTAGTCTTTAATTTGCCTCAATGCAGGGGCCTGACATTGATTGTGCGCACGATCAATCCTCAAGCTTGACACATGTCTTCTGCTTGTCATGATCTAGGCAACTTTTGCGTGCCTTACCCGAGTAGTCTGACTTAAATCCAAACGTTGGCAATATATGGCCTAAATCTCCTTATAGTTGCTGAGATTAATTTCCGGTGGAGTTCAAACTGGATCCATAATTTGGTTCCATAGGTCCCCTTTAAACAGGTCATGACATGGTAAATTGGATAAAATTCAAGTGTTCTAGTGACATCTCTTCAATCTTCGATTAGAACTCTTGAGACCCATTTGAAGGCTACTATATAACTATAATATTCAAGATTCATCTGAAGTACAAGTTGTTTACAGTCATATTCGCAGTTAGTTCCAGTTCTTGCAACCACACGTATGCAAGTAATTTGTGCTAATCGATTCCTTGTGTGCCTACAATTATCAGTGTGTAGATTTTATTGTGGGCTGAGATTGTACGCTGTGGATTCTGGACATGTTAGGTAACTAAAGTAGGGATAAATTTGGGATCTTGTTCACAAATAGCCGGCCTATTCATTGTTTAATTTATTTGGCCGTATAAACAAAATATTATACATCGATTTACCTAATTATACACATATAATACATAAATTCTATATACATTATACATTTACCGACTATATTTAGTTTTAGTTGCTGGATGGGCGGCCATTTGGGTTAATTCGGCTTTATTTACCCTCTATCAAGGAAGAAGAAAGCAACTATTTTGAGTCAGTTTTCACTCTATTTAGAGCCGTCAATATGGAGTTCGCCGGCTAGGCCGGCCCAACCTAGCCCGTGATTTAATAGGCTTGGACTAAGACTTTTTTAGCCCATGTAAAAATGAGGTTTGTAAGTCCGGCCCGAGTAAGTCGTGGCCTATGAGACTTGACCAAAGCTGGGCTGGGCTGGCCTGTAAGCTTAATAAAGTATTTAATTAAAATATAAAAAGATATAGGGAACTAAAAATAACAAGAAGCGTATTCAAATTATTTTTGATGTGAGTATAAATATTTTTTGTTCTTAAAATTTTAATTATTATTAAAATGTTTGACTAATTAATATTGCATATAATTACATATTTAGATGAATATAAAGATGTTAAGACATCTTTGTTTTACAAGAGAATTCAAATGTTCTTGATGAATATGATTTGTTAGTGTTCCATTTGTAATGTGCACCTTCAAAATATATTGAGTAGTTTGTTTAATTATTGATTTTTAATGAATGAAATATTGTGCTTTTTTTTTATTCTTTATTGTAGTCTATTGGAACAATATCAAAATTATTAAGTATTTGTAGAAGCTTTTTATCCAACTAAGTATGTTTTCTGACCCATATATATATATATATATATATATATGTCAGTAGGTTAGCATTGTATATATATTTAGTTTACCCAAATTACCCTCAATAGTCTTTTAAGAACACATTAGTGAGAGGGGCTTTTTGGTCTTTCTGCCAACAAAACTAAACCCTTCTCTTGTTCCTCCGTTTTCCATCTATCGTCTCTCTCTATGTGTTAATATCTTCTTCTATCCCATCTGTAACGTTTTCAGTTCAATAAGATGGCAAAAGCTTCAAAATAGCTTTGGCTAATTTTATGTGTATCAATCTCTTCTTCTCTCTATTTGGTTTATCTAAAAAATATGAGAAGTGAAATGAAGTATCTTTTCAAAGTGACGATTAATCAAAGTTGTCGAAGCTTTCAATGAATGAAAGACTGTGACATTTTTGCTTCTTTTTTGATTTACTGTTAAGCTCCTTCTTTCCCGTTTGTACAACTTAATTTGGACCACTTGAAAATTGTTAAAATAGTTAAAGAGACTCGTTCATGGAGCTTAACCCTCACATAGGGCACGTTTTAAAGATAACCCCTTTTCTCCTTTTCTTAAATTTAATCTTCGACAAGTAACTTATGGGTTATGATAAATGGGCTCCTTATCTTTCCACGTTCAACCCAAAATTTTGAAGTGTATTCTTCATTCATGGTGTTCGAGAGCTTAGATTTGAGATAAATCAAAGAATTGGAATGCCTTGAAAACTTGCGCCTAATTCATAAAAAGCGCATGAAATCAAAAAATAAGAGCCGGAGTCGATTTCCATAGGGAGTTACAATAGGTGTTAGGAGTATACATTTGAGAGAGCGAATGGATGAACTAAATTTGCACATCCACAGAAGGTTTTCATTTATAATTTTACTTTTACTCTAATGATTGCAAGCTAAGATAAGAATCTAGAGCGAATGTTTCTTTTGGTCTTCTTTCAAATAGTTAAAAAGCATAGGGATGTAACCATAACCTAGGTATTCACCTAATGGGTTAAGTGCGTTGTTTAACCTAAAAAACATATAACAATTAAATTTATATGTGGTTTTAAGGATATATGGATTAATTCAATACAAAGGATAAATAGCGCTAGATTAAATAGATGTAGGGCGTAATAAATCGTCAAACCAATAAGGAGAGTGATCCCTAACTCAGTAACGTCTTAATGAAGTGTCTGCCTTTGATCCTAGACCCACCCTAACAAAGAATTGATGAACAAAAGTAAGAAATTTGAATAACAGAGTGAATAAGAGTATATTGCCTTGATATGTGTGTTAAAATATATCCCATGAATAATAAGTTTTCTCCTTCATATAGTATAGGAGTTTTACCCTAAGTAAATTTCTAAAAAAGGTAAAAATCTTTCGTTTCGCCGATCACTAATTTTCTGCCGATACAGGCCGAGATTCATGCCATAATATCTAGTCAGTCATGGACATTATGGCCATTTGTTAGTCATGTGAAACCGTTTGGTAATGCACTCCAAAGTCTCAATCTTCAAATCGGACCTTGACGATACTGGTTTGATATCCTCGAGGGCAAGTGTTTCACTCGAGCCCCAATACGAAGGATCCTTCGCTCTAACTCCGATACGGTATGGTCATGTTCCTGCTTTATTTGTCTCACCAGGATGTCGAGTCATACAACAGGCTCAATTTTATTCATATACAGATAGTCCCCTTATTTCTTAGAGAATAGGTTTTGCCGAAACGATGGAAATGATAGATGACTCCGGTTCCTTCCTTCAAACATTACGACAGGGAGCCAAAACGTCCCATTTATTGTATCGTTATGAATTCGGACACGTGTCATTCCCCGACAGGTTGCCTTCGAATGCGAAGCGTCGGCTATTTTCCTATAAAAGCCTCCTTTCTTTGTCCTTTTTATACTTTCCGATCAAACCGCTCTCTTCTAGCCTTCCAACTATTATCAAAACCTTCTTCTAATCTTCCTATCTCCATACATGTTCTTCAATCTTCGTAGCATTATCCAGATTTCTACCAAAATGTTTCAAATCTTCAAACACTACACTTCATCTTTAAAACCTATTTTTTTTTCAAAAACTTTGTGTTTAATTCTAAAATTTTCAAGAACTTCCAGATGACAATGGCAAAAACATCGAAAACCATTCCCCAAAAATTTGCCCCTTCATTTTCTCAACCGGTCGCTGGTTCTAAGGGGTCGCCCTCGAAATGGCTTCCCCTATTGCGGCTACAAACAAACCATCCCCAGCCTCCCTTTTCGGCATTTATCCTCAGGGGCTGCTCAATCGCAGATGACTTTAATGACAAGAAGCCTTCGTGCAAATAGGACCGGGGCGAAGGATTCTTGAGATATATATGCTCTATGACCAAGGACGTTCTTCCCATAGATCGTAAGGACTACAATTGGGAAGGCAAAGACGGAGTAGTCCCCAGGCTGAGGACGTTGTTACTACCATGTAGAAGGGTACTTAAGTGTTTATACTTACCACCTTCGCGTTGGGTCCGGTGTACTCGGTTGTCCTGGATTTTTGTAAGAGGTACAAGGTGTGCCTTGGGAAAATCCCTCAATCGTTATGGAGGATCGTAACACTCCTTTGTTATTTCGTGAACAAGACCAAATCTCGTTGGTTGACAATCAATCGCCTACTTCTGTCACACCTCCCTTTTTACTACCCCACATAAGCATACAAATACGCTTGTAAGGTATACCCCGACGCTCAAATATCCGAAACGGATAAAAATAACGTAAGAGAAGGAGTTTTTCCAATTAAAGGACAATCGGTTCGGGATTTATTGAGATTAATCAGAGTCGCCACTTGGGAATGATAATGGTGTCCCAAGTCACCGGTTAATCCCGAATCCGAGGAATTTTGACTCTTAAAAATGTCTGCGAAGCAAAGATCCGGATAAGGAACTCTGTTAAACCGGGAGAAGGTGTTAGGCATTCCCGGGTTCCGTGGTTTTAGCACGGTCGCTCAATTGTCGTTCCCGACTCTTGTTTGACTCAATTATAGATTTTAAACAACATATAATGCTTTTTACATTAGGTATTATTTTAAAGAATTTGCGGCATCGCGAAAACACGCCTCGAGTCATACCGCAACCAGTACGCCTATGACTTTCGGTGTATTTCAGCTTTGCAGAGATTTGGATTTGAGTCGCACCAAGTGCACACTCGTTCAATGGAAAGTACATTAACATCGTGCCCTAAATAACGTCTATCGGCTTTTAACTTTGGGGAGAGGCTATGGAATTTGCTATTAGCCTCTCCGGTTCTATTATGTTATCTTATTACTAAATGGGGGCCCCGGTGTTTGTTATTCGGGCGAGGCTCATCCCAACTTTCATTAAAGGATTCAATACTAGTATTTGGCTATGTTTTCTACATTTGTTTTTTCCTTAATCGATTTCTAATATTTAAACATTCCAGGCCCGTAATTTTGTTATTCAATGGGGACTGGATTTCCAGAATAAGGATTTACTACATTAAAAACAAGTCTAGGTTCTTAAAGAACCAGACCTGATTCGGGCATTCTATCGCCAGCCCAGTTGGCATTATACAGAGATTCAGGCCCATAACACGCCTTGGGCCCAAACTAAATAAAATTGGAAACAATTGAAGCAACAGAACAAAGATACATATTTGAAATGGAAAGCACTTTTATTTATTCAGTGAAGGAAATCAATATCATACATTAGCTACAAATTAATTATTTATTACCATAAATCAGAACTAACAAACTACTTCTTCCTCTTACACTAGCGTTTTGAAGTTAATACCTAATTTGAGAAAGCGACGGATTACATAATGGACTTAAAGAATGATTAAACTAATTAACTATGGATCTGAATTAACTGATTAACTACTCACGAATATTTACATTACCAGTTTCGTTATGTACTAGGCATTTTTACATTACAAAGATGGTTCTAATTAAATTGTATCAATATCCATAAATAAATAACTCGGAGACCTATTTATAATTATGCTACTGATTTCAATATGGCTTGTTTTATCACCAGATTATTAACCTAAAACATGATTAAAGCACTATCTAATATAACATTTCCTATTTTTAAGCTTATCTATGTGTAAATGACATCTGATATGTGATTAAGACTTATAAATCTATTGTGAGTAAGTAACCAACCGATTTTTTTGAAATTATTATTAATTAAACCCGTGTTTTAAGATCTATTACCTAATTAAGCTATGTGATAGACTATTGCTACTATACTACTAGTTATTACAATGTTTTTGTTTTTCGTTTTTAGCTACTACAGAATACTTCAATAGATAAATTACAAATCTAAACTAACAACACTAAACATAAACTTCAGGACAGCAAATAATCGGATCCAGATCTTCATTTTTTATTTCAACAATTCACCATTACAGCTTCAAGTGAAAGAGATATGTACCTGGTTTTGAAAGGAATAGGAAAATGGCAAATCAACAAGGCGGTGAAAATACAGCAACAACAACAGTAACAACCAGCAGTAGCTTCAACACCTCAATCCCGAAAATCCCAGCAATACGGAGAAAAACAAAAACAAACCAGTAAAAAATAGAAAAGAAAAATATTTTCCAGATTTTCTCTTTGTTTTGGCTCTCTAGCTTTGAACTCTTTTCACTTCTCAAAAGAAACTCTCAAAAATTACATTTTTTTCCGTGTATACTTCTGTATCCAGAGTGTATATCGAGTGTATACTACAGCAGAGAATTTTTTTTTTATTTTTTCTTCTCTTCCGATTTTTCCTCTATTTTTCCCCCTTTTTTTTAATAAATCCTCTCTTCTATTTATAGGCAAGAATTTCGAAAATTTTCAGATTTTTTATTAAAAAGAAAATATTTTTTTAATTTAAAGAAAACCCACTAATATATGTTTTCCTCTCCTTGTTTTCTTCCTTGATTTCCTTGCCCCCCCCACTACTTTATGTCATGTAATTATGATTATTTTTTGCTAAAAAAATCTGAAATTTTCTTCTTGGGCTAAGGGGTTTTGGGTTGGGTAAGGGTTCTTAGGATTGGGCTTGTAACTTAATTTGCAAGATGGCCCAATCCAAATTTTATCCAGTTTGTTCTTCTCCATTATTCAACTTCCTAATTAATAAAGCCCAAAATACTAAGATTAATTTATAAAAACTAAAATTATCTTGAAATACTAATCTCATAATAATAATTGTCACCTAATTTTAAATGGTAATTAAAATACAATCACACAATTTGGACATTAAAGGCTAAAATGCAAAAGATGCCTATTTTTTGTGATTTTCATTTTTGTAAGATAAAATTAATTACTCCTAATTGTAGAATTAAATCCTAAATGCAAATGCGATATATATATATATATATATATATATATATATATATATATATATATATATATATATATATATATATATATATATATATATATATATATATATATATATATATATATATATATATATATATATATATTGTCATTATTTTTAAAAATGACACTAAATTCACAACAATTGCAAACAACACAAAACTCTTTTATTTTGAATTTTGGGAGTAATTCTCATATAGGGCAAAAATCACGTGCTCACAGCTGCCCCTCTTTGCGCGTAAACACGAAGAGTTTTTGTGCAAAGACAAGTGAGCGGATACGAGCGATTTTTGCCCGTTTGAGCACTCCGTGAGAAGCATTTTTTTTTCAAAATTTTGACCGAACCTTTGCTTCAAGAGGTTTCCTACATATCCCTGGCTAAAAGGGAATGAGGTCAATGTAGTTCGGAAAATTTTGGTAGCTGGGACTACCAAGGAAACTGCGATTTTTTGCTGTTACTGTTGCTGCTGTTGCGGTTACTGCTTGCTGACCTCCTTATTACACCGGGGGAATGTAAAATGAAGAAGTTATTCTAAGCTATGATTCTACAATTACAATTATTCCTATCCTAGCTTTTGTTTGCTTCTCCTTGTCTCTTTTTTCTTTGATTTTTTGAGATGCTGACTCTCCTTTTTTTGATTTTCTTTCTTGTTTTCCTCTTCTTTTTTTATTTTTATTTTCAATGGTACTTCTTGCTCTCGAGCTGAACCTGCTCAAAACAAAACAGCAAACTACTTTTTTTTTCTTTTTTTTTTTTTAGTTTTTTTTTTCTTTTGTTTCTCGCTCAATCCTCAATTTTTGTTGTTGATTCCGAAAGAGGGATATGAAAGAAAATATAATATGGCGATTTGGAATCCCCAAGGTGATTATCACAGATAATGGAGCCAATCTAAACAGTCATCTCATGGCGGAAGTTTGTGAGAGATTTAAGATCACACACCACAATTCCACACCTTATAGGCCAAAGGCGAATGGTGCAGTAGAGGCGGCGAATAAGAATATCAAGAAGATTCTCCGAAAAATGGTGGAGGGATCCAGGCAATGGCATGAAAAGCTACCCTTTGCTCTCATGGGTTACCGCACGACAGTGCGTACTTCTATCGGAACCACACCTTATACACTGGTGTATGGAACGGAGGTTGTTATACCCGCAGAAGTAGAAATACCGTCATTACACGGATCATAGCCGAAGCTGAGATAGATGACGATGAATGGGTAAAAGCCCGGTTGGAATAATTGAGTTTGATCGATGAGAAGAGGTTGGCCGCGGTTTGCCATGGGCAATTGTATCAACGAAGAATGGCCAGAGCATACAATAAGAAGGTACGACCTCGAAAGTTTGAAGTCGGACAGCTTGTGTTGAGGCGTATCTTACCGCATTGGGCCGAGGCGAAGGGCAAGTTTGCGCCAAATTGGCAGGGACCGTTTTTGGTATCACGGGTGTTGTCCAATGGAGCATTGTATTTAACAGATGTTGAAGGAAAGTGCGTAGAGACTGCTATCAATTCAGATGCAGTCAAAAGATACTATGTATGAATCCTTTTCAATTATGTGTTTTGTATTTTATTGTGATTTTGGAATTGAAATGACGAAGGCATTTTATTCTCTATCCAAATACTTTATCCATTGATAACCCCTTTGAGCCTTAATGAATATATTCTTTCATATCCCTCTCTCGGAATCGCTTTAGCGCAATAAGATCGAAATTGCCAAAATGAAAAAAAAAATGAAAAAATGCAAAAAAAAAAATGAAAAAATGAAAAAAAAGAAAAAAAAAGGAAAAGACAAAGAAATCGGGAAAAAGTCAAAAGAAATCCATCTAACTAATGAAGTTGGATGAACTACGTCTGACTTGATCCCGAAAGGGTACGTAGGCAGCCTCTTTGAGGTTCAGTCATAATAAAGAAAAAATCCAAAAATTCCCTAGCAGAGTCGCCAGAGCTGTCACACCTCCCTTTTTACTACCCCACATAAGCATACAAATACGCTTGTAAGGTATACCCCGACGCTCAAATATCCGAAACGGATAAAAATAACGTAAGAGAAGGAGTTTTTCCAATTAAAGGACAATCGGTTCGGGATTTATTGAGATTAATCAGAGTCGCCACTTGGGAATGATAATGGTGTCCCAAGTCACCGGTTAATCCCGAATCCGAGGAATTTTGACTCTTAAAAATGTCTGCGAAGCAAAGATCCGGGATAAGGAACTCTGTTAACCCGGGAGAAGGTGTTAGGCATTCCCGGGTTCCGTGGTTTTAGCACGATCGCTCAATTGTCGTTCCCGACTCTTGTTTGACTCAATTATAGATTTTAAACAACACATAATGCTTTTTACATTAGGTATTATTTTAAAGAATTTGCGGCGTCGCGAAAACACGTCTCGAGTCATACCGCAACCAGTACGCCTATGACTTTCGGTGTATTTCGGCTTTGCCGAGATTTGGATTTGAGTCGCACCAAGTGCACACTCGTTCAATGGAAAGTACATTAACATCGTGCCCTAAATAACGTCTATCGGCTTTTAACTTTGGGGAGAGGCCATGGAATTTGCTATTAGCCTCTCCGGTTCTATTATGTTATCTTATTACTAAATGGGGGCCCCGGTGTTTGTTATTCGGGTGAGGCTCATCCCAAATTTCATTAAAGGATTCAATACTAGTATTTGGCTATGTTTTCTACATTTGTTTTTTCCTTAATCGATTTCTAATATTTAAAAATTCCAGGCCCGTAATTTTGTTATTCAATGGGGACTGGATTTCCAGAATAAGGATTTACTACATTAAAAACAGGTCTAGGTTCTTAAAGAACCAGACCTGATTCGGGCATTCTATCGCCAACCCAGTTGGCATTATACAGAGATTCAGGCCCATAACACGCCTTGGGCCCAAACTAAATAAAATTGGAAACAATTGAAGCAACAGAACAAAGATACACATTTGAAATGGAAAGCACTTTTATTTATTCAATGAAGGAAATCAATATCATACATTAGCTACAAATTAATTATTTATTACCATAAATCAGAACTAACAAACTACTTCTTCCTCTTACACTAGCGTTTTGAAGTTAATACCAGTTAATACCTAATTTGAGAAAGCGACGGATTACATAACGGACTTAAAGAATGATTAAACTAATTAACTATGGATCTGAATTAACTGATTAACTACTCACGAATATTTACATTACCAGTTTCGTTATGTACTAGGCATTTTTACATTACAAAGATGGTTCTAATTAAATTGTATCAATATCCATAAATAAATAACTCGGAGACCTATTTATAATTATGCTACTGATTTTAATATGGCTTGTTTTATTACGAGATTATTAACCTAAAACATGATTAAAGCACTATCTAATATAACATTTCCTATTTTTAAGCTTATCTATGTGTAAATGACATCTGATATGTGATTAAGACTTATAAATCTATTGTGAGTAAGTAACCAACCGATTTTTTTGAAATTATTATTAACTAACCCATATTTTAAGATCTATTACCTAATTAAGCTATGTGATACACTATTGCTACTATACTACTAGTTATTACAATGTTTTTGTTTTTCGTTTTTTAGCTACTACAGAATACTTCAATAGATAAATTACAAATCTAAACTAACAACACTAAACATAAACTACAGGACAACAAATAATCGGATCCAGATCTTCATTTTTTATTTCAACAATTCACCATTACAGCTTCAAGTGAAAGAGATATGTACCTGGTTTTGAAAGGAATAGGAAAATGGCAAATCAACAAGGCGGTGAAAATACAGCAACAACAACAGTAACAACCAGCAGTAGCTTCAACACCTCAATCCCGAAAATCCCAGAAATACGGAGAAAAACAAAAACAAACCAGTAAAAAATAGAAAAGAAAAATATTTTCAGATTTTCTCTTTGTTTTGGCTTTCTAGCTTTGAACTCTTTTCACTTCTCAAAAGAAACTCTCAAAAATTGCATTATTTTTCCGTGTATACTTCTGTATCCAGAGTGTATATCGAGTGTATACTACAGCAGGGAATTTTTTTTTATTTTTTCTTCTCTTCCGATTTTTCCTCTATTTCCCCCCCCCCCCCCTTTTTTCATAAATCCTCTCTTCTATTTATAGGCAAGAATTTCGAAAATTTTCAGATTTTTTATTAAAAAGAAAATATTTTTTTAATTTAAAGAAAACCCACTAATCCATGTTTTCCTCTCCTTGTTTTCTTCCTTGATTTCCTTGCCCCCACTACTTTATGTCATGTAATTATGATTATTTTTTGCTAAAAAAATCTGAAATTTTCTTCTTGGGCCAAGGGGTTTTGGGTTGGGTAAGGGTTCTTAGGATTGAGCTTGTAACTTAATTTGCAAGATGGCCCAATCCAAATTTTTTCCATTTTGTTCTTCTCCATTATTCAACTTCCTAATTAATAAAGCCCAAAATACTAAGATTAATTTATAAAAACTAAAATTATCTTGAAATACTAATCTCATAATAATAATTGTCACCTAATTTTAAATGGTAATTAAAATACAATCACACAATTTGGACATTAAAGGCTAAAATGCAAAAGATGCCTATTTTTTGTGATTTTCATTTTTGTAAGATAAAATTAATTACTCCTAATTGTAGAATTAAATCCTAAATGCAAATGCGATATATATATATTGTCATTATTTTTAAAAATGACACTAAATTCACAACAATTGCAAACAACACAAAACTCTTTTATTTTGAATTTTTGGGAGTAATTCTCATATAGGGCAAAAATCACGTGCTCACATCTGGTGCTCAAATACGAAGAGTTTTTGTGCAAAGACAAGTGAGCGGATACGAGCGATTTTTGCCCGTTTGAGCACTCCGTGAGAAGCATTTTTTTTTTCAAAATTTTGACCGAACCTTTGCTTCAAGAGGTTTCCTACATATCCCTGGCTAAAAGGGAATCAAGTCAATGTAGTTCGGAAAATTTTGGTAGCTGGGACTACCAATGAAACTGCGATTTTTTGCTGTTACTGTTGCTGCTGTTGCGGTTACTGCTTGTTGACCTCCTTATTACACCGAGGGGAATGTAAAATGAAGAAGTTATTCTAAGCTATGATTCTACAATTACAATTATTCCTATCCTAGCTTTTGTTTGCTTCTCCTTGTCTCTTTTTTCTTTGATTTTTTGAGATGCCGACTCTCCTTTTTTTGTTGATTTTCTTTTTGTTTTCCTCTTCTTTTTTTTATTTTATTTTCAATGGTACTTCTTGCCCTCGAGCTGAACCTGCTCAAAACAAAAAAGCAAACTACTTTTTTTTTCTTTTTTTTTTTTTAGTTTTTTTTTTCTTTTGTTTCTCGCTCAATCCTCAATTTTTGTTGTTGATTCCGAAAGAGGGATATGAAAGAAAATATAATATGGCGATTTGGAATCCCCAAGGTGATTATCACAGATAATGGAGCCAATCTAAACAGTCATCTCATGGCGGAAGTTTGTGAGAGATTTAAGATCACACACCACAATTCCACACCTTACAGGCCAAAGGCGAATGGTGCAGTAGAGGCGGCGAATAAGAATATCAAGAAGATTCTCCGAAAAATGGTGGAGGGATCCGGGAAATGGCATGAAAAGCTACCCTTCGCTCTCATGGGTTACCGCACGACAGTGCGTACTTCTATCGGAACCACACCTTATACACTGGTGTATGGAACAGAGGCTGTTATACCCACAGAAGTAGAAATACCGTCATTACGGGTCATAGCCGAAGCTGAGATAGATGACGATGAATGGGTAAAAGCCCGGTTGGAACAATTGAGTTTGATCGATGAGAAGAGGTTGGCCGCAGTTTGCCATGGGCAATTGTATCAACGAAGAATGGCCAGAGCATACAATAAGAAGGTACGACCTCGAAAGTTTGAAGTCGGACAACTTGTGTTGAGGCGTATCTTACCGCATTGGGCCGAGGCGAAGGGCAAGTTTGCGCCAAATTGGCAGGGACCGTTTTTGGTATCACGGGTGTTGTCCAATGGAGCATTGTATTTAACAGATGTTGAAGGAAAGTGCGTAGAGACTGCTATCAATTCAGATGCAGTCAAAAGATACTATGTATTAATCCTTTTCAATTATGTGTTTTGTATTTTATTGTGACTTTGGAATTGAAATGACGAAGGCATTTTATTCTCTATCCAAACACTTTATCCATTGATAACCCCTTTGAGCCTTAATGAATATATTCTTTCATATCCCTCTCTCGGAATCGCTTTAGCGCAATAAGATCGAAATTGCCAAAATGAAAAAAAAATGAAAAAATGCAAAAAAAAAAAATGAAAAAATGAAAAAAAAAAGAGAAAAAGACAAAGAAATCGGGAAAAAGTCAAAAGAAATCCATCTAACTAATGAAGTTGGATGAACTACGTCCGACTTGATCCCGAAAGGGTACGTAGGCAGCCTCTTTGAGGTTCAGTCATAATAAAGAAAAAATCCAAAAATTCCCCAGCAGAGTCGCCAAAGCTGTCACACCTCCCTTTTTACTACCCTACATAAGCATATAAATACGCTTGTAAGGTATACCCCGACGCTCAAATATCCGATACGGATAAAAATAACATAAGAGAAGGAGTCTTTCCAATTAAAGGACAATCGGTTCGGGATTTATTGAGATTAATCAGAGTCGCCACTTGGGAATGATAATGGTGTCCCAAGTCACCGGTTAATCCCGAATCCGAGGAATTTTGACTCTTAAAAATGTCTGCGAAGCAAAGATCCGGATAAGGAACTCGTTAACCCGGGAGAAGGTGTTAGGCATTCCCGGGTTCCGTGGTTTTAGCACGGTCGCTCAATTGTCGTTCCCGACTCTTGTTTGACTCAATTATAGATTTTAAACAACATATAATGCTTTTTACATTAGGTATTATTTTAAAGAATTTGCGGCATCGCGAAAACACGCCTCGAGTCATACCGCAACCAGTACGCCTATGACTTTCGGTGTATTTCAGCTTTGCCGAGATTTGGATTTGAGTCGCACCAAGTGCACACTCGTTCAATGGAAAGTACATTAACATCGTGCCCTAAATAACGTCTATTGGCTTTTAACTTTGGGGAGAGGCTATGGAATTTGCTATTAGCCTCTCCGGTTCTATTATGTTATCTTATTACTAAATGGGGGCCCCGGTGTTTGTTATTCGGGCGAGGCTCATCCCAACTTTCATTAAAGGATTCAACACTAGTATTTGGCTATGTTTTCTACATTTGTTTTTTCCTTAATCGATTTCTAATATTTAAACATTCCAGGCCCGTAATTTTGTTATTCAATGGGGACTGGATTTCCAGAATAAGGATTTACTATATTAAAAACAGGTCTAGGTTCGTAAAGAACCAGACCTGATTCGGGCATTCTATCGCCAGCCCAGTTGGCATTATACAGAGATTCAGGCCCATAACACGCCTTGGGCCCAAACTAAATAAAATTGGAAACAATTGAAGCAACAGAACAAAGATACACATTTGAAATGGAAAGCACTTTTATTTATTCAGTGAAGGAAATCAATATCATACATTAGCTACAAATTAATTATTTATTACCATAAATCAGAACTAACAAACTACTTCTTCCTCTTACACTAGCGTTTTGAAGTTAATACCAGTTAATACCTAATTTGAGAAAGCGACGGATTACATAATAGACTTAAAGAATGATTAAACTAATTAACTATGGATCCGAATTAACCGATTAACTACTCACGAATATATACATTACCAGTTTCGTTATGTACTAGGCATTTTTACATTACAAAGATGGTTCTAATTAAATTGTATCAATATCCGTAAATAAATAACTCAGAGACCTATTTATAATTATGCTACTGATTTTAATATGGCTTGTTTTATCACGAGATTATTAACCTAAAACATGATTAAAGCACTATCTAATCTAACATTTCCTATTTTTAAGCTTATCTATGTGTAAATGACATCTGATATGTGATTAAGACTTATAAATCCATTGTGAGTAAGTAACCAACCGATTTTTTTGAAATTATTATTAACTAACCCATGTTTTAAGATCTATTACCTAATTAAGCTATGTGATACACTATTGCTACTATACTACTAGTTATTACAATGTTTTTGTTTTTCGTTTTTTAGCTACTACAAATACTTCAATAGATAAATTACAAATCTAAACTAACAACACTAAACATAAACTACGGGACAGCAAATAATCGGATCCAGATCTTCATTTTTTATTTCAACAATTCACCATTACAGCTTCAAGTGAAAGAGATATGTACCTGGTTTTGAAAGGAATGGGAAAATGGCAAATCAACAAGGCGGTAAAAATACAGCAACAACAACAGTAACAACCAGCAGTAGCTTCAACACCTCAATCCCGAAAATTCCAGCAATACGGAGAAAAACAAAAACAAACCAGTAAAAAATAGAAAAGAAAAATATTTTCCAAATTTTCTCTTTGTTTTGGCTTTCTAGCTTTGAACTCTTTTCACTTCTCAAAAGAAACTCTCAAAAATTGCATTTTTTTTCCGTGTATACTTCTGTATCCAGAGTGTATATCAAGTGTATACTACAGCAGGGAATTTTTTTTATTTTTTCTCCTCTTCCGATTTTTCCTCTCTTTTTTCCCCCTTTTTTTTCATAAATCCTCTCTTCTATTTATAGGCAAGAATTTCGAAAATTTTCAGATTTTTTATTAAAAAGAAAATGTTTTTTTAATTTAAAGAAAACCCACTAATCCATGTTTTCCTCTCCTTGTTTTCTTCCTTGATTTCCTTGCCCCCCACTACTTTATGTCATGTAATTATGATTATTTTTTGCTAAAAAATCTGAAATTTTCTTCTTGGGCCAAGGGGTTTTGGGTTGGGTAAGGGTTCTTAGGATTGAGCTTGTAACTTAATTTGCAAGATGGCCCAATCCAAATTTTTTCCAGTTTGTTCTTCTCCATTATTCAACTTCCTAATTAATAAAGCCCAAAATACTAAGATTAATTTATAAAAACTAAAATTATCTTGAAATACTAATCTCATAATAATAATTGTCACCTAATTTTAAATGGTAATTAAAATACAATCACACAATTTGGACATTAAAGGCTAAAATGCAAAAGATGCCTATTTTTTGTGATTTTCTATTTTTGTAAGATAAAATTAATTACTCCTAATTGTAGAATTAAATCCTAAATGCAAATGCGATATATATATATTGTCATTATTTTTAAAAATGACACTAAATTCACAACAATTGCAAACAACACAAAACTCTTTTATTTTGAATTTTTGGGAGTAATTCTCATATAGGGCAAAAATCACGTGCTCACAACTTCGATTATACAGTCTCCGAATATTTTGAGGAGGACTGATAAAGATTGGGGCTGCAAGGGAGCTTCAACCAAGTGAAGTCCAAGAGTTTGACCCCCTAGAGTACATGCCATTCCCTGAGGAATGGAACGCGCCTCGTAAGTGCAACTCTTTCTTTCAATACCAAAATTTCTTCTTGTTTTATTTCTATCTACTCATTCATATTTGTGGTTGTACAGTTGTTTCCTGGGCTGTGAACGTGGTTCTCTGGTTAAAGATATGGATTGAGGGTATATGTACACAAATGTCTTACTTCGAGCACATATGGTACGGGCTCTCGAAGGGCCAGCGGGAAGCCTGTTCTCATGATAAGGTCTCTTTCTCAATAACCAAAATTATGTGTTCACCTTGTATTATAATAACCCTTTTTCCTTCTTTATTATTATAGGTTTGCGTAAGATCACTGAAATTAGATCTTCAGAAGGGGACAAAAAATGTGCCCCCTATCCGTTGACCCCTCAATTGCTGGATCCACGGAGTGAAACTTCCTAGGATGGTGGTTGTGCACCAAAAAAGTGCACGGCGTAATTGAGATCTCAGCGATGCCCTTTTACACCGAGTGTATGATCGAGGAAGCCCAAGCAAGGAAGGAGAAATCTAGTGAAAGGGCACATGGCGTGAACGATCCCCTTCAATTATTTTTCAACGGTGTGGACTCGCCTGTCTTAGAAGAATTTACCAGGCTGGGTGACATGGAAGTGACGAGAAAGGATCCATATTCATACGTCAGTGGGCTAAACTCATGCACAACGTTAATCAACCAGTTCCCTACCCCGAGTGTGGATCTCGGCCGTAAGAGGTCGATATCATCACTATCTCAGAGGGTGCTGGGTTCTTTCTGATCCCATCGGAGTAGAGATCTAACTCCGATACCTAGTGATCGAAGAAGACCAGACAAAAATGAATGATGTCAATGTGCTGTGCCTATCCAACGTGGCACAACATGTGCTAAATCGAGTAAGGTATTATTACGCTCTTCCGAACTTTGACTTAGTTCTTGATATTTCTCATGTCTTATTTCTTTTACCTTTTTGTAGGCCTCGGCACTTCATCATAAAAGCTTTCTTTTGTACCTGACAAAGGTAAAATAGCTCGAGCTTGGGGTCAAGGAGTTACCAAGAAAAGATTTATGTACAAGTTTCTTAGCGAGAAACACGAAAGGTCCACTAAGGGACTTCAGGCCCAGGTGGATGAGGCACAGAAGGAGACTTCAAACCTGAGGTGAGAATATGCCGATCTAGTCGAAAAGGTAAAGGTTTTTGAGATTAGCAATGAAGACTTAGTCATGGCGACTAACGACCAAACCTTGCAGGTTCAGCAGAAGATCGACTAGATCGACCAACTTCGAGCTAAAATGAGTAAGGTCCAAACCATAACCAATGTTTGAAAGAGAAAAATGGATTTGCTAGCATTGGAGAATGAAACTTCCTAGGCACAGCTATTATCAGTATAGGTTCAACTCCGAGTGGAGAAGGATAAGGACAATGTATGGGCTCGTCATAATGAGGACCTTCAAGCTCAACTAGGTTCGACAATTGCTGAACGGGATGCCCTTGGCAAGGAGCTTGACATAATGAGGTCCAAGTTGGAATCAGCCTCAGCTGATGCTGACGAGTTGGTGGACTAGTACAAGGCTGATGTTGAGGCAGCCGAGGCCCGCTGGAAGACTACTCCTAAGTATGTGAGGCGACTTTTCCAAAAGGAGATCCTCGAGGAGATACATGCCCGTGACTTCGACCTATGTACCGAGATTGAAGAGGCCAAAAGACTTGAGGCAAGGAGGCTAGCCGAAACACAAGGTGAAGAAGGCTTCAAGGGCTCTGAAGAATTTGAAGGCCCCGATGGTTCTTGTGACGAGTTGGGTTTCGGTGGAGACTATGCGAAAATGCTTTAGGATTTTTTGTTTTTCTTTTTGTATCTTGTACATTTATTTTGTTGCGGCCGTTTTTATTGGCTTTTGTATACCGGAATGTATAAAGTTTTCTTTTTTTTTTTCCGGCAATTTTCAAGTTTATTGTCTTCAACATCTTCTTACAATTGCAACATTTCTAATGCTTTAGCACAAAATCAAACATCGTAATAAGTTTGTTTTTGGAGGTCCGGACAAAACCTGTCCTCGATGCAACTTTTTGCTCTAACTTTTCCAAGATGCTTGTTTAAATATTATTAGACTAAGTCTTTGCCGAGGGTAACCTTTGAATAGGTTTGGTATTTTAATGAAGGCCTTATGCTTTGATTAGGCGATTCGAATGTCTCCAAATCGATTTTAAGGTGGTCATAGCATTCTAGGTTTGGGCACTGCCTACTAGGTTTCCTGCCTCTGGGTTTTGATGATTCGAGCTGCCTAGATGTATCGAGTACGGCAGTCCCCGAGTGGGGGGTAGCCTTTTGGGCTCGGATAAGGGTGGCCCTTGGACTCGATATTTTTAAGAAGCAAAAAATGTTTGTTATCAAGGTAGAAGATTGTTTCATTTCAGTGTGTAATATACAAGATTGTGTAAAAGTTTGTGTTAAGTACGGGGTGACCTTCACGGGCACGGTTTATTTAATTAGACTATTCAAGCATAGAGTTTCTTTCCTTGCTAAAAATCACGACCCGAGTGTGATGAGCCCCAGTATTCAAGGTCGATCTTCGAATGGACTCAGATACGGTTGATACGCCTATTGACTTCGATTCAAAATTGGTCTTCGACTCTAAGATAGCACGATTGATTGTTGCCTTATTAAAAACCTTGCCATAAAACCCATTTGGGAAAAAACCAACTCAAGGAAAAAGGAGTGCAACCCATACTTTCAGACCTAACAACTGCATTCTCCTTTGATTGTTGCCTGCAAGTGTTAGCCCAATTTGTAGTTAAAAATAGAAAATGAATGAGATCGTACCTTAACTATAATATAATTTTAAGTGGGTGATGGTCCAATTGTTTGGTAGTTGTATGCCATTTCGTGTTTCGAATTTCTACAAACCTTTATCGGTAATCTCCATGACTCGATATGGACCTTCCCAATTCAGTCCTAGCTTCCCCCTGTTCGGGTTCCGGGTTTTCTGTGTTACTTCTCAACACGAAGTCTCCGATATTAAATTGTGAGAGGTTGGCTCTTCAATTGTAATATCTTTCTATCCAATGCTTTTGGCGGCCAACCGGACTAGAGCAGCCTCGCGCCTCTCATTTGGTAGTTCAAAGATCTTGCTCATGGCCTTACCGGTTCGTTGGTTGCATAGTGGAACCTGAGGCTTGCTTCACCCACCTCAACCAGTATTAATGCTTTAGCACCGTAGACAAATGAAAATGGATGACCCCGATACTGGATTTTGAGGTTGTGCAATGTTGATACCTCTCTCTCTCTCTCTCTCTCTATATATATATATATATATATATATATATATATATATATATATATATATATATAGAGGTTTACAAACATTAACAAGTGTTTTTATAATTTTTTATAATTTTTAAGGCTTTAAATCAATTTATTTCTGTATTTTATATTATACAAATATCCAATAATTACCCCTCATGTTATTTTTATGATGAGTCAATTATCTAAATTTATTATTCATGCCCATATAATGCTTAAATATTTTAATCGTATTATTCTAATTACATTTGCATTTTTAAGGCTGGAATTGAAAATTTTGCCATAATAGCCTATGTATATATGTATGTATGTATGTATATATATATATATATATATATATATATAGAAAATAACTTTTATATTTTTATAATGTTAAATAATTATTTTTAATCATTTTCATGCACAAATGACATTTTTTTATTATTTCTTAATGATTTTTTAAAATTATTTTACTGATTTAATTTGGTATTTAAAATCTAGCCCCCAAAAAACCCAATTTCAGACCTTGCCTAACCCAATTACCCTAGCCCAATACATTAACCAGCCAAATATCCCATACACGACCAACCTAGACCCAAACCCGTCCAAATTGACCCACCAGGCCATAATCTCTTATCCTAGTAGTTGATCTTAGAAGATCAACAACTCCTAATAACCCACGCCCTTTAATTAACCAACACCCCTAACCCTATTTCATTTTGCCCCACCCGCCATCATTGAATCATCTCGTCTCTTCCCTTTTCCCTCTCAAACCCTAACTCGCCGCCACCATTCCCTTGTGATTCCTATCCAG
This sequence comes from Nicotiana noctiflora, assembly GCA_032618575.1. Lineage (NCBI taxonomy): Eukaryota > Viridiplantae > Streptophyta > Magnoliopsida > Solanales > Solanaceae > Nicotiana > Nicotiana noctiflora. Next base: position 80,381 of record JASVEL010006765.1, read on the forward strand.
CAATGATCATGTTCCTCCTTCATTTGTCTAACTCTGATATGTTATGGTCATGTCCCTCATCATTTGTCTTACTAGGAGATCGAGTTATGCAGTGGGCTAAATTTTTTCCATATTCATATGTTAATACTTATTTTGTTGATTGGGGTGTATTATAGATGTCAATTCTACATTACCCACTCAATACCTCTCTATCAAAGAGTTATGTTGCCCAATTTGTCTTTCTCAAGTTCAAATGGTATCAAACAAAATAGTTGATATGCTCAAGTCGAGTTCTTATTATATCTAGTTTGAACCCTTTAATTAGGCTAATCAAACTCTCAATTAACAGAATTCCTTGTTAACCAAGCTATCATAGACTAGGTACCTCATTCTCAAGTACAAACTAAGTCAAAAAGCCATGAATCAATGTTTGCAACCATTAATTCTAAAATTGAAGCATGAACTAAGTTAAATAATCACCACCCAATCATAAACAAGCATTAAATTAAGTACCCATAAGGTGTACACACTAGGGTTAAGTTACAACCCTAGTAAGAATCTAGGTACTCATAATGGAAATTGAAGAAAATAAATAATAAATGCTAATTAAACCCATAATCGAAGATTAAAATGATTAAATATAATGTTTAAACACGAAAATAATCACAAACTTCCTAAAATGGCAAAATGTAATGGCTACAACAGCTCAAACTTTGAAACATGACCTAAAAATGCGAAACTTATCTATTTATAGTGGCCCAAAATTACTGAATAAAATACCCCTTGGGATGTTCTGCCACTGCACAATACCATGTGCGGTCTATAGATTTCTTCTGTTGGCAGGAGCTGGCATTTTACAGTCGCACATTTCTGGATTGCGATACAAAGCATCTCCGCAGCCGCATAATTCTTATGCGGTCAACACTTTAGCAAGGCTTCAAATCTTGGTCTTTTGCACACTATCTGAACTTTGAATCATTTGTCAGTGCAAACTTTGTTATGCGGCCACACAGTTAATGTGTGGTCCACACATTGGCAAAGGTCCAATTTACTTCTTTCACTTGGTTTGTAACTGCAGATGGAATTCTGTGGTCCGTACGTTCTTCTGGGGACTGCACTTTTTTGATTCTGCACCCTTTATTTTCTTGTGATTTAGAACACTCCTTTTTGAGTGGTATTTCATCATGGGAGACCAAACTTGTAACATTCCTATAATTTGTATATTTTCATTAGGTTTGGGAACATAAATCAATTCTATCAGACTAAAGCAAAATAAAAAAGGTGCTTGTAAGTAGTAAAAATCCCCACTTAGCACTCCCCCAAACTTAAGTCTTTGCTTTTCCTCAAGCAAATAAATTAGTTCCCACCTCCTAGAGTTAAGGCTCATTTTAGTGAGTCAAAGGTGAGCCATTCACACATCAGTGGGAACTAATAATTACCCACACTACTCATGCATTATCAACAAGGCAATAAGTCAAATATTTACACACATAGTTCTAATGTGACATTTGAGTTTCAAGAATTGACTTTACTCATCAAGGATTCTTGTTCTATCATGTAGGTCATGGTGGACTCCGAACGCTTCATTCTCTACTTTCTATTAGCCAAACTCACTTAAGAAATTGTAACTAAATATTAGGATTTATGAAAGGTTCACTCATCTCTCACAAGAGAATATCACAAGTACGATTTCAAGTACCACATTCTTGCCTCTCATGTAGATCACCACTAATGTGAGCTCACTCGGTTTGAAATCAAGTAGGACTTCTTTCGGGTTGTAATGAAGGTTTTTGTATTACGGTAGGATACCATATGGGTAAGTGGTTACACCTTTCCTTAATCACTCTACACTTTCATTTCTCGAGTCACAATTGCTAATTCATAGAGGCATTTACTTTTCATTAGGTATTAGAGAGATTTAACATCACTCTTTATTGTTCATTTCATTCTTTGATTTCTCCCTTTGGTTGATTGCTCTTGCTAGGATCGTTACCTCTTTTTGAGACCATGAACTCTTCTACTTATTCACATTTTGCATGTTTTTTTAGTTCTTTTCTTTTCTTTCATTCTCTTTTCATAGAGATCCTTTCTTTCTATTTTTGTGCCTTGATACCTTTTTCAACTTCCTCATCTTCCCCTAAAATTATGTTTTAAGCCACTTGTTTCAGAAGAGTGTTGAGGAATGTCCGAGTGCCAAGAGAGGTTCATGATAGAACGAGTAAATGCTTATAACATGGTTATAAAATGAGAAAGGGTAGAGGCTCAAAGGGGTTGACTAGGGATAACGACATTGGTTGGCATTATATAGCTCAAACGAGCCAAAAGAACCCTACAATCACTTCTTAAAACAAGAAAAACTTAGGATTTTCCTTGAACACATTCAGGGCAAGTTTTGACTCTTCATACAGATACTTGGACTAGCAACAATTCATCTCACCCCTCAGGGGACTAGATTGTAAAATAGGATAGAGTCAAGGGCCCACAACGACCACATTCTAGTTTAAAAAGCACTATGGTCTAATTAAACCACTTGATAGTTTCCAAAGTCAATTCAAGAGTCACAAAGTCACTAACTAGAGTTATTTCTTTCAAAAACCATGTCTCTAACCATAAACACGGTAAGTGTCTTGGTACCATTTAAAGTATAGTTGACTCTTCAAGCCTGATTTGATTAGGTCTTTTTATTCATTACAACTACTATTATTATCTAAACATAAAAATGAACTCATTCCTTTAAGAAGATTGTCACGCCATCCATCGTTAGGATGAGTCACTCGGTTCACATAATAACTACCTTTAAAAAGAACCACGGCCTTAAGAAAACCACAATCTTACTATATACTAAATATAAAAAGAAGATACTTACCAAAACACGAACTAATATGAAAAAGATAAAGAAGCTAATGTGCAAAAAACAAATATAAAAAAGCTAATGAACAAAAACTACTAAATATAGAATGAATATACATAATAAGAGAGAGAGAGAAAGAGATATATAGAGAGAGAGAGAGAGAGAGAGAGAGAGAGAGAGAGAGAGAGAGAGAGAGAGAGAGAGAATATAGATTGAATAAATATCATCAAATTATTATAGACCAAATGTATCAAAGAGTACCAATGTGTCAAATAAACTCCATCCTCCCCCCTCGAATAAAAGTAAGCATTGTCCCCAATGGTTACCAAAAATAAGAGTAAAAAGGAGGAGAGGGTGAAGATAAATCCCTATGGATTCTTGGATATCTCAGTGTCCCCAGTAATGTGATCTCCATCAGAATCAGCCAACTAAATCTTATCATGATCAATTAAGGTTGTGGCTAGGTTGGCGAATATCTCACGTACTGCCTTAGCAGTGTCGGCAGCAAGGTATGGCTCATCAGACTGGCCAGCTGGTGCTACTGATGCAGAGAGAGAGATAGATAGATAGATAGATAGATAGATAGATAGATAGAGAGAGAATATAGATAAATAAAAATAAGAAAAGAATAAATATCATCAAATTATTATAGACCAAATGTATCAAATAAAATCCATCCTCCCCCCCTCGAATAAAAGTAAGCATTGTCCCCAATGGTTACCAAAAATAAGAGTAAAAAAGAGGAGAGGGTGAAGATAAATCCCTACGGATCCTTGGATATCTCAGTGTCCCCAGTAATGTGATCTCCATCAGAATCAGCCAACTAAATCTTATTATGATCAATTAAGGTTGTGGCTAGGTTGGCGAATATCTCACGTACTGCCATAGTAGTGTCGGCAGCATGGTATGGCTCATGAGACTGGCCAGCTGGTGCTACTGATGCAGATGATGCTGAAGGATCTGGGGCAGATTGGTACAAGTCGAGCGACATGACAAAAAGGAGGTCTCCAGCTCTAGCAATCTAGTCAACTCCCTCCGAAGCTTGTCCACTGATTTCTTGCTCACCTAGGACTTGCTCATCTTCTTACATTCTACCTCAGCTCCTTAATCACTAACTCGTTATGTACTAAGATGTCCATGATGGTCTTCTAGTTCTCCCGAATCTTTTTTAGTGTCTCCTTAATGTCATAAGGAACCTATGATGCCTCTGAAGTGGACCACATTGCAACAGTACTGGACATGTCAGACGGCTTTGTAGTAGCTATCTGCATCGAGTTGTTGAGAATCAGTAATGTTTGGGAGACTCAAAACATAGATAGATGGCCAGTGGGTATAGGCATTGGCCTTGGATTGTGGCCGGAGCTGTAGTAAGAGTTGTGGATCATGGCGGAGGCATAACTACAACACTGTTAGAAGGTTCAGCATTGGTGGATGGAAGATCATCGGCCTCAAAAGCTACCACTGTTGGCTCATCAGACCTGCCTGTGGTTGTAGAATGTTGGTATTTCTTCTTGGGTTGATCACATGCAAAAGTGACCAATCGAAAGGGTTATTTGACTTAACCTTGGTGTCAAAGTCCCTTGGATCAAACTTTGCATCAGCGAGATATTCTATAAAAGTGTTGGGATAAGGTAGGCCGAACTGTGCTCTGTGCAATCACTAAATTGTTGGCCAACTTCACGACACCCATATTGATTTTGTAACTGGCCGTGATGGAAGCCATAAGAGCTTCCCGAGCAAAAGGAAGGTGAATAACATTTCGGATCCAACCTTCTACAAATAAAGGTCTACCACCGCTTGCCTCAAAGTTCAAAGTGTTCTGCTGAATGGGAACTACAGTAGCAATCTATGGTGGTGGTGACTCTAATGGTGCCAGAATCTCAGCTAGCTAAGGACGGACTTCCTCCTTCAGTGCGCAATTCTCCAAATACTCTGTCTACTCAACACCCTCAAAGCCCAAGTACGTGTTCAGTGTATGCTTTTTAAACCTCACATTAAGTTTGCGTACTTTTTTCACCTTTGTCCCTTTCTTTATATGAGCCACATTGGCATTGAATCCACAGACGAGGTACTCTTTGGAATCCTTTACACTATTGGTGAAACACATATACTCATTTTGTGCCCTGAACTGTCTCAATATAGCTAGGTTGTACTTCTCCGAATCCTTTAACAGATATTTTTGCTCAAGAGTGAGCGACCTTACTGGCCACCACATACGAAAGCTGGTAAAGACGGCCAGGCTGACAAAGGGATCCTCCCAAACCTCCTTCTTCTTTGATATTTTAAGGCATGAAGCTGTAGCATCTCCCCTTCTGCCATCATCGGTGATATCATGTGTAATATGTGCCTTAGGGACTAGTGTAGCCGCTGGCTCAAAAGCTTGACTAGCACTCTGCAATCCGTCGGAAGTGCTTTGAGATGGAGATGGACCGTCCCTGAGCTGGTATCATCCCTACGACCTCGAATGTGTGTCCATCTTCTCTTATTGAATAGAGGCTGAGTAGCCCTCTGACACTTCCTTAGACGGGACATATAAACTAGACTCGAAGAGGTATACACCACTCCCTTTGCCAACTGTTATTTTCTTTCTTATCGTCTTTAGCTAGCCAAGGGGCAAGGCACTTTTGCCTCGACCTTGAGAAGATTCACCTCTCTCTATTGAAGTGTCGCCTCATCCTCTTGATCGAACCATTGTCTGTATCAAGTAGAGGAGATTGTTAATTGCAATTCGATTTTCAAATTCATCCAGGAGATATGTAAGTAAAGGATAAACCATAAGACGAAGTGGGTTGTACAATGAGTCATGCCTGGAGGGGAAGGAATCTATAGCCACACAATTTAACACGCGATTGCAGATGGGGATCGTGGTCCGCACGTTTCTATTGTGCACCCGCAAAAGAGGATACCAGATAGAGTTAATGCAGCGAGTGGATAATGTAGGTGATAGTGTGTGTGGACAATTGAAGTCTCCAAGAAATTTCGGTAAGGAAATAGTGTTTGTTCAAAGTGGGAAAAGAGTATAATGAGCCCTACTATTCTATTTACGCCGTTCAAAAAGACAAGGGATTAGAAACAAACGCGGCCACACTCTTTAACACGGGTGATCTCTTTTGGGAAACCAATATGCGGTCCACATATTTTTGGATGCGACCGCAGATTTCTCGTGCAATTGTAAATCGACCTCTGGAATGACAAGCTTAAACCTTAGAGAGTTGGTATTTTTTAAATTTCAATTATGCGGTCCGCAAGATAAATGTGCGGCCGTAATGCTGATCTGCTATAGCACCTAAAATGTGTGGTCCGCACTCTTTTAAACACTTAGCCATATTTTCATCCACAATTCCTGTAAGTCACACTCACCCCTTTAGCACACTTTAAATAAAGTTTGAATAGAAATAGCACCTAACTGCAAAAGAAAAAGAAAAAAAAATATGGTTTGCCTCCCAAGAATCGCATGGTTGTCTCCCAAGGATTCATTGATTTCTAGGCCATCATACTGCCTCTCCTCCTCAAAATAAGACAAGTGATCCGCCATGTGGTTTTTACTATCTTTCCTATCTTGGATGCTAATATAAAATTATTATAGCAAGTGCACCCATCTCATCAATCTAGCTTTGGAGTCCTTTTTGCTCATAAGATAATGAAGGACCACATGATCCATGTGGACAATGACTTTTACACCTATAAAGTACGCGTAGAACTTCTCAATTGCAAATACAATAGCAATGAGCTCTTTCTATGTAACAATATAGTTGACTTGGGAACTATTCATGGTCTTACTAGAAAAGTAGACCAGATAAAAAATTTTGTTGATCAGTTGCCCCAAAATAACCGGACTGATACCTCCCTTGTATCACACATGTGTTCAAAAGAGACACTCCAAATTGGAGTGATGATGGGAGTAGTTTTCAACTTGAGGTTCAATAATTCAAAAGCTTTCATGCAATCATCATTGAAGTTAAACTTAGCATCCTTCTTAAGAAGACTGTACAACGAGTTACCACTTTAGAGAAGTCTTTGATGAAGCACCGGTAAAAACCCTAGTGGCCTAAGAAACTACATATACCCTTCACTGTAATTGGAGGTGCAAACATAGAAATTAGCTCAACATTTGCTTTGTCAACTTCAATTTAGTTCATTGAGATTTTGTGGCGAATGACAATACCTTCCTCGACCATGAAATGGAATTTCTCCCAATTGAGCACCAAATTTGTTTCTTTATATCTAGCCAACACATTTTCCAAATTTGCAAGAAAATCATCAAAAAATATCTCCAACCACCAAGAAGTCATCCATGAAAACTTCAAGGTAGTCCTCCATCATGTCCGTGAATATAGTCATCATATACCTTTGAAAATTCGTCGGTGCATTACACAAACCAAATAGTAACCGTTTGAAAGCAAAAGAACCATATGGACATGTAAAGCTTTTTTTCTCTTGATCTTCCAAAGTAATGATAATTTGGCTGTTGCCCGAGTAGAAACAGAAAACACAACCGGCCAATCTAGTGAGCATTTGATCTAAGAGGGGAAGTGGAAAGTGATGCTTCCTTGTGATTTTATTGAGCTTGTGATAGTGCATACACACCCTCCAATCATTTATCTTTCTTATAGGGATCAACTCATGCTTGTCATCGGTGACCATCGTCATGGCCCATTCTTTGGAACATATTGAATCAGATAAGTCCATTATCAAGTGGAGATGGTGTAGACAATCCCACATCCAACCACTTGATAATTTTCTTCTTGACAGCCTCTTGCATAGCATCATTAAGTCTCCTTGATGTTCAATAAATGGTTTGATGCCATACTCCAACTTTGGTTTTTACATGCAAAAGTGGGGCTTATCCCCCGAATATTGCTAAAGTCCACCTAATAGCCTTTTTCCTATTTTGTAGGACCACCAATGTGGAATCTACTCACATGTTTCTCAAATAAGATGAAAGAATAACCAATAAAGTAAAACAAGGACTAAGAAATTAATACTGGTGATGTGGATAAAATGGCTTCAACTCCACGGTAGGAGGCTCTTTACTAGAAGGCTTTATCAGAGGAGTGGTACTATTTTCAAGATCCAAGGACAATATTTGGGGTGCATACTAGTATGAACCCATTCTTTGAAGAGATTTCCATGAAGCTATCCATCTCGTCAACATCAAAGTTAAGCAAGATGACCTCCAATATATCACCAACATTAGTTGTAGCACTTGTTTCATCACCAATAACATCTATCACAAAGTCCACAAAAGAACACACCTTATTGCTATTTGGTTTCTGTACTACAAACATGGAATGCCATTTTTTCATAACCAACACAAAAGTGAGTTCTCTAGCTTCAACATCACAAAGAACCTTACACGTAGCAAGGAGGTCTCCCACAAATAATCGGTACTTTATAATTAACCTCACAATCTAGAATGACAACATCCACTAAACGAATGAGTTTATCAACATAAACCAAAGCATCTTCAACCACACCCAAGGGCCATTTCATTGTATGGTCATTCATTTGCAATCTCATAGAGGTGGGTATTGGTTGCCCAATTCTCAAAGTCTTGAAAACCGAATAGGGTATCGAATTGATACTTACCCTAAGATCACAAAAAAATTTAGCAAACTCGAACTTCTAATTGTACAAGGAATCCTGAAATATTGGGATCCTCCAACTTAAGAGACATTGAATACACAATTGGACTCACTTGATGATTAACTTTAATGGTCTCAAAGTTCATTGACCGCTTCTTTGTCACAACATCCTTTATAAAATTTGCACAACGAGCATTTGTTCCAAAGCTTCAACAAACGGCATATTGATTGAGAGACTCTTTATCATTTGAATGAACTTCTTGAATTGATTCTCAACATTTTTCTTGGAAAATCTTTTAGGGTATGAAGGTGGAGGCTTAGGCAATGGTACCTTAGCCTTTTGCACTACTGGCATCGGCATGTAAATAATATGTTCTCTACACAGGTTCACCTCCTCCTTTTGCACTACTGGCATCGGTATGTCAATAATATGTTCCCTAGACAGGTTCACCTCCTCTTGAGTCTCTTCCATACTATCATTAATATCAATCCTAACTTCATCATTAGTTGACACCACATTTTTCAGGATATCTTCTTCTTACATCACTAGATCATCATAAAAAAGTTTCACACATTTTCCACTTATTGTGGTAATCGACATGGAATGCCCCATATTGTTACCACCCTTTGGATTAATGTAACAACCCGATCGATTATTTTGAGTGTTGTAGCTCCATTCTCCCATTTATTATTCCTTTGTTCATTATAAGTGTTGTAAGATTTACCGGGTTAGTTGGCTCGGGTCCAGAAGGATTTCGAAATGAATTGAGACACTTAGTCTCATAATGGAAATCTAAGTTGGAATGGTTGACTAGATGTTGACTTATGTATAAATGACTCCGAAATGGAGTTTTTATGATTCTGTTATCCTTGTAGGCTAATTTTAGACTTAGTAGCATGTCCTCATTGTAATTTAGAGGTCCGTAGTTGAATTATGCTTGAAATGGAAAAAGGTAAATTTTTGGGAACTTTTATAAGGAGGGGACTTTTTGATAACGGGGTCGGATTGGGATTCTAGAAGTTGGAGTAGGTTTTTTGGTGTAATTTGTAACTTGTGTGCAAAATTTACGGTCAATCGGATGTGATTTGATAGGTTTCAGCGTTGATTGTAGAAATTGAAAGTTTCAAAGTTCATTAGGCTTGAATGTGCAATTTGTGTTTTTGATGTTGTTTAAGGTGGTTTGAGGGATTGAATAAGTTTGTATGATTTTTTAGGACTTGATAGTATATCTGGTTGAGGTCTCGTAGCCTCGAGTATATTCTAGGTGGTTAACGGAACAAGGTTTGACGTTGAAAAGTTGCTAAAGTTGGCAGCTAGTGGTGCTATCGCGCCTGTGGAGTCGGCAACGCAGGTGTGAGCTTGCATAAGAAAGAAGGGAGCCACAGAAGTGGGAATAGAGGAGGTGAGTCGAGGTCATAAGTGGAGGTCATTTTCCGTACATATGTGGTTGCAGATATGGTGTTAGGGGAGAATAAGCGGAAGGTTTGCAGGTGCGATGGTGAATTACGCATCTATTACTGTGCATATGTGAGGTAACGTTTGTAGAAGCGATGCCTTGCCAGGTACGTGAAATCCACATAAGCGAATGTTGAAACGCAGAAGCGGGTCCATATGTGAGGATAATTTTCCGAGGGTTTCGCAGCCTCGGCAGAATATAAACATTGGGTTCTGAGGGTTTTATGATTTCTTGACTTTGTGAACTCGAAATTAGGCAATTTTGTAGAGGAATTTCAAATGGATTCTTAAGGTAAGTTAGTTATGGTTAAATTTCTTCAATAATTATATTTCCCCATTGATTTTCCCACCCTAGCTGGTAAGTTTTTGAGGTGTAATTTGAGGGTTTGAGGCTACGGATTTAGAGAGTTGATTTTGGGGATTTGGGTGTCGATTATTTTTGGTTTTGATGAATTTCGTATGGCTAGACTCATGGTTGAATGAGATTTCGGGTTTTGTGACTTTTATTTAATATTCTGACGTGGGTCTAGGGGCTGACTTGAAGCTGGTTTGGGATTTTTGCTCATAATTTCATATTTTCTTATAGAATTGATTCCTTTAGCGAGTGTCGATTTTATCGTATTATTTGTGGTTAGATTCGAGGCGTTTGGATGATGATTCACAAGGCAAAAGAGTGTTAGATTAGAGATTTTCACGGATTGAAGTAAGTAACAGTTCTAAATCTTGTTATAAGGGTATAAAACCCCGGATTATATGTTATGTTATTGGTTTGTAGGTTACGCATATGCTAGGTGACGGGCGTGTTGTTGTGCAATGTAGGAATTGTGATGTGGTTCATTCCATGTAACTGTAAAGTTGAATAACTTGTTGTTAGTTATATGCTCTCCCTTTGTTATAGATATTTGATAGCAAATAATGTTAGAAATCATGTGTAGGCTATGTGTTGTTACTGTTGGGACATGCATAGGTCGCGTACTTGTTAAATAATTTGCTAATTGTTGTCTTGTACTCAGTCACAATTTTACTTGTGTATCATATCTCAGTCTCTTCTTGTTTCTTGTTGATGTATTACATCATTTTTGTTTGGACTAATTTTATGATTTTTGAGAGCCCTAGATACTCGAGAGGTTGGTGACAGCGTTAGGGCCGGAGTGTTGAGCTATGAGCGATATGTATATATATGTGGATCGTGTTGTATGCCGCAACAAGCCTTATAGATGTATAAATATGAACAAGTTTGCATGCCGCAACGAGGCTTAGGGCTTTATATATGTGGATCGAGCCTTATGTTATAGGATCGGGCTGCACGCCGTGGTGATGTAGTGCTTCGGGTGAATGATCCCTTCTGGAGTCTGTACACCCCCAATGAGCATAGGTACATCTTGAGTATGAGTGTTGAGTGCCAAGTATGAGTGTGGAGTGGCGAGTGCCAAGTGCTGAGCTATTGAGAAAGATTGAGTG